>JANHGN010017172.1:0-22211 GCA_024605025.1 Megaceryle maxima
CGGCTCCGCCCCGGGGGCCTTCGCTAGAGACCGGCGCGCAGAGCTGCCCGCCGCGCCCGCCTGTCCGCCCGGCCCCCAACCCGCCCCCGGCCCGGCCCCCAACCCGACCCCCACCCCGCCCCCGGCTCGCTCTGGCTCGGCGGCGGCCACAGCAGAGAGGAGGCGGAGCCGCCGCGCCGGGCCCAGCGCGGCCCGCGCGCTGCTTTATCAGGGACACACGGCATCGATTCCCAGGCCTCTGGAAAAAGGGCTCCCGGAGAGGGAGGGGAAACGACGCTGAAAAGCCCCGGGCAGAACGAAGCGCCCCGAGAGAAGAGGAGGAACGACGGCCCCAGGGCCCCAGCCCCCCGCTGCTCGCAGCCTCGGGCCGTGGAACCCGAGCCGTCCGACGGGACGCGGCGGGGCCCGGCGCGGGTCCCCGGCACCGTCCGGGCCGCCCGAGCCGCGGCTCTCGCCGCCTCCTCTTCGCACCGAGCCGGAGCGCGACGGCGGCTGGAAACGAGAGGGGCCGGGCCGCGCTCCGGGAGCCCGCCCAGGGCCCGGGGTGGCGGAGCCCACGCGAAGACCCCCGCGCCTTCTCCAAACGCTTCCCCCGGCGCGGCGGCGTTGGCACGGGCGGCCCATCCGCTCACCGCAGAGGCGACGGCGGCCGAGAGCCGGATCCCCGGCGGGAGCGTTCGGGGCTCTCTCCGCCAGCGCCTTGGTTCGCGCGGGGCAGAGCCTCTGCCGGAGCTTGGCGGCGAAGCGGGGCGAAAGATGCCGATTTTCTCTCGCCGGACCCCCAGCTGGCGGGCGGCGGCCGCCTGCCCTCTGCCGAGAGCCGGAGCCCGACGCTGCCCGGCAGCCTCAGCACCGGGCGGTGCTCGGGGCACGTCTCGCGGGGCTGAGGGTCCCGGCTGGCACGCTGGAGATGTCACCTGCTGTGGGGTCAGCTCGGTGCCGGAGAACGGCTCGGCCTCTGCTGCCCACGGAGGCTAAAAGGACCTCGGCGTCGAAAGCTTCTCCAGCCCCGCTGCGGGAGCTCTGGAGCATTTCCCAGGCGCTGTGGAAGCCGCCTCTGCAGGGCGCGGAGTCAGAGGGCAGGACGAGGTCTCGCCCGCGGGAAAGAGAACCACCACCCATCCTTGGTCCGAATGTCCCTCGGGCTGTACTGCAGCTCATCTGGGACATTGTTTGCCTGTCCTTTCTCTGACAGGGCTTTCTCCAGAGACCCAGCAGCTCGCTGGCAGGCGCTGTCCCTGCTCTCCCCGTTTACTCCAAGGAGGCACCGTGTTTCGTTTACTGCTCCCACATCTGAGCAGAGCAGCCTGGCGAGACAGCCGCTTCCTGCGTAGCTCTGTTTGTCACCTCCCTCCTTCATCTCCAGCATCCCAGCCGGGACCCTCAGCCCCATGAGATGTGCCCCGAGTATTTCCTGGTGCTGAGGCTGCGGGGGAGCGTTGGGAAAGACAACGCTTGCAGTGAACATGCTGCAGAAGGTCTGGGTTTCCCCCCATGTCTTGAGACCCAACGCAGCTCCAGGTTGCAAAGTTCTTTCCCTGAGGGACTCCATGAAGGTGGGGCTCAGATGCCCCCTGCGCAGGGGCCAGACAGCTTTAGAGACCCCCGAAGTGAGGGGAAGGAATAAAGTCTCCATCAGTGATGCTTAAGCCATCTTAAATAAGATACCCCATTTCATTTGTCTGGAAAGTCTCACCAAGGCTACACCCCCAGCCCACAAACCAGATGGTACCAGGGCAGCTGGGCCTTGGGGCAGACAGCCTGAACCCCCCTCCCCCACCCCCCCAGTTCCAGCATTTTGCAGGTTCTGGCTTTCAGCCCAGGGCCAGGTCACACTGTAGGTGTTGTGCTCCTCCCGTCTCCCCTCCACCACGCTGCTGCCCCCCAGCGTGGCCCACGAAGCTCGCGGGGCCGGCGCAAAGGGCTGGGGTGGGGCAGGAGCCGCTTCCCAGCCCACGGCCAGGGCTGTCCCACGATAAGGCCACGAGCCGGGTGAACGAGCTGCCAAGGAGCGACTCAGAGGGGAGAGTTTCTTGAAAGACTTTTGATAGATTATTTGGTAAATACACGACTACATCTAACGGCAGTAGCTTGCAAAATGCCCAGCCTGAGCTCTCGAGCAGCACACCTTCCAGCCTTCAGCAGCCGCAGGCAAGGGGGTGAAGTCTGGCTCTCGTATTTCTAGGCCAGAAAATGTCAATTCATGACCATCCTCAGCAAGTTCAGCACATTGTAGAGGGGAAGAGCTTCCCACCAGCCCAGTTACCTTCTGGGACCCAAACTAACCCATCCCGAGTGCTGCTGTGAAGACAGACTGGGGGGACTGAGCCCCGAGAGAAGGATCCCGCTTCCCCACTCCTCTCCAAGAAATCCCAACGACAGACTTAAGATTGCAGTGAGAATAAATAGTGAGATTTTGACCCTCTTTCTTGAGTGAGGCTTGTAAAGCACATGAATAAGACCTGGCTCCCTCTGCTTTAAAGCATTTCCTTCCTTCCATCTGGGAGATGAAGGTGGGACTGCAGGAGTGCAAGACAGCGCGATGGGGGGTGTCCCATGGACAGAGGGATAAACCCAATCTGAACACTCGCCAGTGACACCAAATCCTCTTGCCTGCAGCTCTCGAAAAGCAAACTCAAGACATCTGAAGCAGACATTTCCAGTAGCAGATGCTACCACAGGCAACATCCTGGTCACCCAGCTTTCTGAGAGTCCCCCAGAGTCCACGAACACAACACTGCCTGGCAGTCAGGTGGCAGAGCCAGGCTTCTATTTCTGCCTCCAGGGTGTGCGGCCGTGCCTGCACTTCCCAGGCTGCCCCGAGCTATGGAGGAGACCTGGGCACCCAACGTAGGTGACCCCCAAGCACTGGGCGCTCGGATGCACCCATCAGCGTGTGAGGTGCTAAGTGGCTCCCGTCGGATGCAGTGTCCGGACGAGCCACGCCTGGGGAAGCCGCGCTGCAGCGCAGCTGGTCCCTGGAGGGGCACAGTTCTCGTCTGTCCGTGCCCGTGTGTCTGGAGCGGGCAGCGACGCGGCAGCCGGCGAGACGAAGCGTGACTCCAAGCACAGAGGGACGGGGCGACGCGGCGGCGTGGCACACGGCGAAGGCAGAACCCATTGCGACAGCCGGAGGAGAGCTGAGGTGACCACGTCACCGTTGCCAGGAATCGTTGGCTTCCCCCGCACGGCGCTCCCCACGAAGAGAGGTCACTGGCGATTTTGGAATCCAAGTAAATTGGCACAGCTACTCGGGGCTACCGTGAGGTGGGAGCAATTCTATTCCGTGGCCTTTAACACATTGCATTGACACAGCACCTTTCATCCCAGGGTTAAGTGCTTTAACGGAAGTGGGCACCGTACACCCATTAGCACGGGGAAAACGAGGCACAGAGAGGTTAAGTGACTTGCCTCAGGTCACTTGGCAAAACCGTGGCAGAGTCTGGGCAGCCTTAATCCTCCCGACTCCACCCATTGGTCAGACCACGCGACTGCCTCAAACGAAGCCACTCTGGTCCCTGCCCTCCCCAGCAACGTGCTCTTACCAATCCTCCAGTGAGGTCTCGCGCTCCATTTTGATGCGCAAATATATGACCAAAAAAAAAAAAAAAAAAAAAAAAAAAAAAAAAAAAGAAAAAGAAAAAAAAGTGCGGTAAACTAAATGTTTAAAAAAGCACATTTGTGCTGTCTCTGTGCAAAGATAAAAGAAATAAATACACGATTAAAAAATTAAAAAGGTTCACAGTATCACGCATGGATAGGTAGCTACGGTAGTGCACGTCTGGACAACACTGTGTTACTACCCAGGATTCTCTAGGCCCAGCTGGATGTCTCCACGGGGAGCTGAGGGGGAGCAGGTGGTTTCTTTGCTGCCCACGTCTGGGAGAAGTAGAAATACACGGTTATAGTTTTGCTCTGCTCTGAAATGCAGTGCTGGGATCCCGCGGTGCAGCGATACTGGTGTCAGCAAGCTCTTCCCCATCCCACTGGAACGGCTGCATCAACGAAAAGGGAACACATCGACCTGCAGAGGGAACCGCTGCTCTCTGGGGCTTCTGTGTCTGCATAGAGATTACTGCAAGAGGCAGAGAGAAGAGTCAACGCAGGCACCTGCCCCGCGGTCCCTTTGCTCCGAGCCCAGCCGACTCTCCAGCGTGGAGAGAAGGCCGGTTGTCTCCCATCCCCCAGCAGCGACAACACGCCCGGAGAACTTCAGCTCCTCAAAGCTTTCACTGCACCCAACGACTCGGACCGAGCCGCAGCCCGTGCTGAGCAGAGGGGGCTCTGCCAGCGCAGGAGGTCTCACCTGCTGCCACAGAGCTTGCCCGAGGTGCAGCAGAGCCTCGCCGCGGCCACGCGAGAGCCCCGTGCGGGAAGCGTAAGCTCCGACCTCAACCCACTGGGCACCCGGCACCCGCTTCTCGTACACTTACTGTATCGCTCTCCTCATCGGAGACAGAGTGGAGCTGGGCGCTATAGTGGAGCGGGGAGTAAACCCAACTCCTCTCGTCTGTCGGCTGCCAGAGTGGCCAGAGACGGCGGGGAGAATGCAAGGAGAGCAGCAGCAGAGCAGGGAGCAAGGGAGAGAAGAGGAAAAAATAAAAGGAGAAAATAAAAAGAGTAGGAGACAATACAGTAAGAACAGCTCGTTCACCAGGAGGGAGAGGACTGAGCTCAGTGCCAGCTCTCCACAGCTCGCCTTCCTCATCCTCACTCTCACTACGTACCTGCTCCTTACCAGCTGAGACAGGGGACAGCCCAGCCAGCAGCTGGCACTGGACCCTGCTCCAGCAGTGGGGATGCCACAACCTCTCCTCTTGGCAGGGACAGTTTTGGAGCTCTTGAGATGCTGGGGAAACCTCAACTCCCTGCCGTAGCATCGCGCTGGCCCCAGAGAGACCCGGGCAGTGCCTTATCCAAGGGCTGTGACAGAGCCCTCTGTTCCTGCCACCCTCTCCCAGCTCTCAGCCTCCCATTTCCTGAGTCCCGTGCTTGCTACAAGGCGGCCTCTCTGGTGTCCCCGAGAGCTCTACGATGACACCTCATCTGGTTTGCTGTACCTTCCCCCTGCCCTGCAGGCCAGGCAAGGCAGCAGATGGGTGGGTTAGACTGTGGTGAGTGGTGGCCACAGAAATGAAGAGTTACCAGTGAGAGTCTTGGAGACGCTGGGGTGATGGAAACAAGTACGACGAAGGAGGCAAAACACAACTGGAACTTGGACAGAATGAGGGGGAAGGGGATGAGCATCGAGGGAGCTGGTTACCGCAGCACTGGGCATCGGTGCGGTGCTTCTGCTGCTGACACGGCCCAGAGAAGCACAGGCAGATTCAAGGGCTGGTGTCTGCTTCCAGCGCTCCCAGAGGGACCCACTTCCACAGCAAACAGACAATTTTGGCCCCAGATGTGCTCCCAGAGAGAGGCAACTGCCCCCTTTGACACAGCCTGGGGGTCGCAAAGGAAGGGAAATGGAACTGAGTAGTTGGAAGCAGCCCTGAGGTGGGGGTTTCCCAGCCCGGGAATCACGTGTAGCAGTCTATGAGGCACAAGAAACTATAAGAAGCCAGAGATGCTTTGAAGCACTGGGCTCCACCTGCTGAAGCTCACCGATAACTGCAGCTGCATGAGCAGAGACTACTGAGAGGAAGGAGAAACCCTTGCCCGGAGCTCCTTCAGGCTCTGCTAGAGGCGCAGGAAAGCTCAACACTGCATCCAGTCTGCCCCAGATCCTGTTTCTCATCCATCCTGATTGAGCCCCATGCTCCAGCCTGTCTCTTTCAGAGCCTTTTAGGAGCTCGGCTGCTTGCAGGGAGCTGCAAACCCAGCAGGGAAATAAAGGAGCATCCAGAGCTTGGTGTTAACCCTGCCGGTGCTGGGGCAGCCAAACCCAGCCGAGGGAGCAGGAAGGAGCTACCAGGAGGGGCTGCCCATTCGCCCACATGGGTTGAACACCTTCCTCATGCCATGGGCCAAGGCCAGGAGCACGTTACCGCCCCTGCTTCCCCATGCAGCCTGCCTCCTGCCCCCACCACTGCTCTCCTGACTGGTACCAAGAAGGCCAGCACTGGGAGGAGCACCCCAGACACCCACCTGCTTGTGTCGAGGCTCCGACAGCATCGCCCTTACCCTCTGAGGACATCTGCTCTCCCAAAGCCTCACAAGAGAAACACTGAAAGCCAGAGCAGCCTGAGCTCTGGGTTCAGCCCCTAAATGCTCAGCTGCCTCCCTGCATCTTTCCGAAAGGAAAGGAAACCCCTCACTGCTCCCAGAAAACCTGCATTGAGGGGGGAGCACATGGGTGATGTTGGGAAGGGCTGGAGAGCAGAAACCATCCCTAACCCAGCAGCAGCTCCTAACTTCTTTGGCTTTATGAGCTGCTCACCAGCCCAGGCACCAGCAAGACAACCAGACAGCCTGAAAGGTTCTATTTCCAACTGGATTTTTAGCAGCTTCAAAACTGTATTGGGTCTGACTGAGCTGAGTTAATCTCCCCCTAGCAGCCCTCCCCGGGCTGTGCTTTGCCTGGGGAGCTGGAGAGGTGCTGCTCACAGCCCCGGTTGTGGCTGCTGCTGGGCAGGGCTCACGCAGCACCAGGGCCGGTTTCCAACATTCCCCCCGGTGGGATGGGGGGTATGAGACCTTGGGAGGGGACATGACTGGAGCAGCTGACCCAAACTGGCCCAAGGGATATTGCAGACCCTGTGACACCAGCTGAACTATAAAAGCCAGGGAGAGGAGGGGGAGGGGGGGCATTGGCTTGTCCTCCAGAGCAACCGCTGTGTGTTTGGAGCCCTGCTTCCCGACAAGGGCCAGCCAGAGCCTGCTGATGGGAAGCAGAGAAGAAATCTGGTTTTCTTTTGCTTCTGCATTCATGGCCTTGCTTTGCTTTTCATTACACTGCCTTTGTCTTAACCTGCAAGTTTCAACTTATTTTCTTCCCCTGGTCCAGCCAAGAGGAGGTGGCGGGGGTGGTAACAGAGCCGCTTGGTGGGGACCTGGCATCCAGCCAAGGTCAGACCACAAAAACATCTTAACGGTCTCTTTGGAAACCCATCTGGCTTCCCGAGGGAAGTGCCAGCCCCTCGGGGGAGCCAAGCCCAACATTCCCTAGAAAGGCTCAGGGGGCTCTCGGCCAGGTCTGGCGCTTTCGCGTTTATCCAAGGGCTGGGATAACTGGGATAAGGGCAGGGATAACACTGCAGCCCATCCCAGGCAGGAGCTGTGCCCCCACCTGCAGAAAAGCAGACCCTGTGTTTCTGCAAGATCCTAGAGGGAGATCCGTTAGCGTGATGTCACTGTGCTTTCCCAGTTTCTGCTGGGCTGGGTCCTGCCTACCACACGATACAGAGCCACAACTTCCAAGGGAAATGGAGAGTTGGCCCCAGTGTTTCAAAGCTGCAGCTCTGCTCCCCTACGTGCTGGCGGGTTCACTTACAATCCCAGAGGAAAGCGAGGTGGTTCGGAGTCTGCGCTGGCGGGGAGAGTAAATCCAGTACCTCCCATCGGTGAACTGGATGGCCCCAGGGCAAGTGAAGTGAGAAAAAGAAACAAACAGAGGAGAAAAGGATGATGTGAAAGAGAGGATGAAAGAGAAAGCAAAAACCAAGGGGTTGGGCAACTCCAGGCCTGACTGGATCAGCGGGCAGGAAAAGCCGTGCGTGGGAAGAGCAGCGCACATGCCCTGCCACAATCTCTGCACTTTTCTTACCCTGGGGGTGAACAGGAGGATAAATTGCTCTCCTTTCAGGAGACCTCCAAAGCTCAATTCACAGTCCCCCGGGGCTCGAGAAGTCACCCTCTGCACAGCACCCAGTCACTGCCCCTTGCCCCGGAGCCCTCCCGCAGGAGAGCAGCTGTGGGCCAAGCCCCGCTGCAGCTGGTGCAGCCTCATCTGAGCTCCAGCTCAAGTGATGAGCGCCCATGGGAACCCAAATCAGCTTTTCCCTTCATCCTGGTAGCGAGAAACACTCCACAGCACACAACACACATTTAATGCAAAACTCAAGGACTTAGATGAAGTATGAAATGCTGATGAGCCATTGGTCACGCTCTCAGTGAGCACACACTGCACACAGATGGATTCCTCTGGCTAGAGACCATATGCCTGGGGACAGGGAGGAAGAGGAGCTGACCCTTGCTAGAAGACGTGCCAGTGGAGCAGGCAGTATCTGCAGGCAGCTTGCACACAGCTGCCATCCACAGGCAAAGAAAGAGCAGCCAGTGTTAGAGGGAGCTGTTTGCATTTCGAACGGCAGGCATAAAAACCCAAACAGACACGCTTTTAAAATGGAGCTGAATTCTTCCACAGCTCCCATGAGCCCTGGAATGACTTGGCAACGAGCGAGCAGCTCTGCAGCAGAGTCACGCAAGCACAGGGAAAGGCAAACGTTGCCATTTTTAGGTTAGCCTGAAGGAGCTCAGAACAAGGGCTCAGCTCCTCTCCATTGCTGTATAACTGGAAGCAAGGAGTCAGAGCGGGGAGGAGCTTCCAATTCTTTTAATGAGAAGGTTCCAGTGCCCAGGCACGGGGGAGAGCTCTCATGGCTCAGACCCTCAGCTCTGCTCTGGGAATCCATGGGGCAGGTCCATCTTGCTAAGAGCTTTTCTCTGGTCCACAGAAGCTGCTCAGACATTGCAAAAGCTGACCAAAGAACACAGCACCAGGCTCCACGGCACTCTGCTGCCAACCAGCAACCACCTCACTTACTCCCTGTCTCGGCACTAGATTTCCACTGCATCACCTAACGCCTCTGCCTGTAGGGAAAGGAAAAGCCAGAGTTCACCAGAGCCCGAGGTCAGCTGCCTCCCTTCTGGCTCTACGCCACAGTGGCACATTTGCGGCCAAGAAAGCAGTCGGGCTCTCTGGCTGAGGAAGGAAGGAAGAACCTCCCAGTTGCACCTACATTCACCTTGGCTTGTCCTGGGAGTGAACACGCTGCCCTAGATAAGCCCTTCAGCGCCTGTGCTTGGAAGTAGAGCAGCACACCCATGGCTACATCCACAGCAGCAGTGCCAGCCACTCCGGCCCCACTAGATGCTGGAGTGTAGATGTTCCCCAAGGGTTAATACAGTTCCCTGCATTCTGCTCAACATGCAGACAGCAGGAGGCAGATGCTGCCCCAGTCTGACTGCCTGAACTCGGCTCTCACAGCCTCATCCAACCTCTCCCATCACCCCCCTAATGGGCCAGGCAGAGGAGGTATCTTACAAAGTATATGTCTGTGACTGGCACGTCATCCTCATCGGAGGCCTGGCTGGCTGGTTCCGAGGCCTGGCTGGCTGTCTCCACCTCTATTGTAGCTGTGGATGTTACGATGGCACAGGCTGAAGAAGCCGCCTCTCTGGTGGGAGAAAGAAATAACATTGTCTGGTCACTGCGCTCAGAGGAGGAGCGAGCAAGACTGATCTACTCCAGAGGAGCTGACCATGCTCTGCTGTCACATCCAGAAAGATCAGGTCAGGTCAGGAGTAACAGTGCTCAGCTTCACTGAACTGTCTGGGGGAGCCCCTCTCTCTCCAGGGACACTGGTGCCCTACCAAGCGACAGCGGGCAAGGCTCTGCAAAGCTGCTCTACGCTCTGAAACACTCACTCTTTGTCATCTTCTTCAGGAGCTACGATCTCAACGTCACACTTGGGCTCCAGCTCAACACTGATCTGCTGAAGCTCCTCCTCAACCCGCACCTCCTCATGGGACCTAGAAGAGAGACAGTCCCAAAGGCTCAGAGGGGTGCTTGTTATGCACAAGTCCTCAATTTTAGGTCAGCCGGAATCAGTCCCGAGTCAGCCCAGCCTCTCGTACCGCAGCCTCCCCCGAGGGTGAGCTGTGCTGGTCTGCCCCAGCACATGGCTGCCTGCTGCCAGCCACCCGTGGCACTGAGCTCTTCATTTCGGCTCTGAGGGAGTCGGCAGAGCTCCCAGGACTGAGGATCTGGGTAACCAAAGCTCCCTGGCAAAAGTCAGTCCTGGCAGAGTGTAGCATTCAAGATTAATGAGGTGGGAAAAGAAGACAAGAGGCGAGGTGTGAACCAGCCAGTGCTGCAGCAAGGATGGGCAGTGTCCAAGGGAGCACGGGAGGAAAGAGAACTGGCCTCCAGGAAAAACCTGTGTGCAGAGTCAGCCCGGCATTACCTATCAACCGCACAAGGGCCAAAGCCTCCAACCTCTTCCGAGACTCCCAGCACAGCAAAGCTGCTCAAGTGCTCTCCAGGGCTAACATCAGATTTATCTGCACGCTCAGAAGCTGTTTGTAACAGTTGTCAATTTAATACCTCATGCTATGGACCTGTGCTAGTGGGGCTGGCTTCACGGGAAGGAGGAATGGGAACCTGCCAAGCCAAGGGCACAGGCTGAGGGGAGGGATGAGCTGTGGGTCCTGCTTTGTGCTGGCCCTGGCTGGGAGCTGGAGCCAGCAGGCAGCTCTCCCATCCGGCTGGGTGCGGGAACTCGCTCCTCTCTTCCTCGCAGGGGTGGAGCTCAGAAACCCCGAGGGAATTCCCCAGCAGATTAGAATAATCAGAGGTGTGACACATTCTGGAGCAAATTGGGTAAGGTTTTTCTCACTTCAGCTCAGGAACGTCAGTTCACACTTTTGTTTTTGAGCTGGCTTTCATCAGAGGATCACGGAGCGCTCTGCGAACACACAGGTACATCCCTGCTCACCTACAAAGGGCGTGCTGAGACACCAGAAATGGGGAAACTAGGCAAAAAATAGCAAAGAAGGCCACGTGTGTGTGGGGTGATTGCAGCTGTGGCCAGTCTGTGACAGACAGATCTACTGATCAAGACATGAAGCTCCCTGGGTCGGGGGACAGTCACTTTGATTCACCTGACCTATTTCTGGATGAGTAGTCACATCCTACAGCAGCTCCCTCCGTCAGGCACCAGGCCAAAGTCTTGGGGCTGCCAAGATTCACATTCAGCCCTCTAAGGAACCTTTGCACAGGGACAAACACGAGGTCTCTGTGCAGCAGGGCAAAAAGAGATGAGACATTTTTCTCACCTGCCATCCTGCTCTGAGGAGTGTGTGCGCCTCCTGCAGAAAGAAACCAGAATAGGAGGGTTGGAGGAGCAATTTAAAGACAGAAATCCTACACTGCCCCCAAATCTAACTCCCTACCCCATGAGGGAGATGTTCTACTTAAGAGTTGACACTTCTCCCAGCAATAATTAATCCCATCAAAGCTGCGTCTGCTTGCTCCCAGGAGAGATTTAATTAAAATCAGTCATTAGCCGTCCAGAGCACAGGGAGCCTGCTCAGATCTCCAGCACGGTGAGGTACAGCAGCTGCTTGACTCCAGCGGGAGCAGGGGATGAGTGCTGTCCTCACCTGTACCTGGGTTGCTCTGAGGTCTCTGAAGGGGATCGCTCAGGAACAGAGAGAGATGTTGACGAGAGCGTCGTGGCTATGGAGGCCGTGGTAGCTTCTTCAAAGGAAGGAGGTGTGCAGGGCAGCAGGTCTGGCCTGCCTGCTGGCCCAGAGCGGAGGGTGGGAGAGAAGCAGGAAGTAAAACATGAGTAGGTCAAACACCAACACCTTACCTACACCAGCCCTGCATGAAGCTGTTCCACCATCAACCTGCACACCCTCACTGGGACTGGTCTCTCAAAACCTCTAACAGGCAAGAAGTTTAGGTGGGTTCGTGCACGCCACAGCTTCTCCAAAGGCATTCTCTAGAGAGAGCCAGTAATTTCCAGCACAACGAGACGCAGGCTGCGGGAAACAAAGCCAGTGAAGACATCTCACTGGTAACCAAAGCTGGACTAAAGGCTTGGACCTCCAGAGATAAATAGCCAAGTGAAGTAAGAGATGAATCGAGTGCTCACTGCTTTGCACGGGTAGAAACCCAAACGTGTGCGCTCGAGCAGCCTGTCCCTCACCACTCAGCTGGAAATCCGGTCCAGATGGAGTGATGAAAAGGTGGCACAGACCCAGACCGTTCGGCTCTTTTCCAATGGCAAGATCTTGCCCCTTAGAACTGTCCAAACATTGTCATTCGAGTCCTGCAATTCCAGGTCCTCCCCCTCCCTTTTTATTTTTTAAAAGGGTGGAAAATTCAACTTTCTGATCACTTCTGGGCTGTGCCCACTGGTGCCAGTTGGCAGTGGCTGCAGCACTGGCGTGAGTGACCATTTTTACCGCAGAACTAAACAGTGCTGCAAAGAAGGGATCTGGTCTTCTCCGATGCAGAGGCATCGCTTCCCCGGTTAACTGACTGCTGGAGCTGTGACAAAACAATACACTCTTACCTTCTCCCCTGTCCTGGTTAAGTTTAGCACCTGCAAAGCACAGCGAGACATGCAATGAAGAGCTATCCGTCAAGGAGGACACGTGGTCGGTGCACAGTGGGGAACTTGACGAGAACAGGGGAGGATCCTAAGGAACTGCTAGGAAAGAGAGGGTAGTGACACAGCCAGCACCACCGAGCGAGACCGGTACCTTCATCGTCAAGCGTGGGGTAACTCCTGGCCGCACGGAGGTCGTACTGCGTTTCGTCCTTTTCCGAGGGAAGCTGGCTGGCTGAAAACGCAGCTGTGGGACCAGCCATCTTGACTGCTAGCAAGGCACTGCGCCCTTTCTTCGAGGGAGACGACTTCAGAGCTGGATGAGAAGAGTGAAAGAGAAGATGAAGTTACCACCACCAACTGCTGTCACGCCAAAGGCATCTTCCCTTCACAGGGAGAGGCCTCTGCCTCTGACACACACACCCCACTCCGTGCTGCAGGGGACATCCCCCAAGGGCTCAACTGGAGCTGGGCTGCAGGGAGAGCTCTTGGGTGGGATGCTGAGCAGACAAAAGCAAGCAGTGACAACCTGAGGGCTTTGCAGTTCCCCAGCTTTGCTCTGTATTACAGTGGGAAGGCCTGCTCAGACATCAGACCAGGAACTCTCCACGTGCACCAAAGCAGCAGGACCGAGGTAAGGCTTGCCCCACATCACCAGGGCAACAGCTCTTGGACCAGGTACTTACAGGAATTCTTTCGAAACACTGTGTTGGTCATGAATTTGAAGAACCTCTCTGCATAGAAGCTGGGTCTGTGTACTGACACCGTGTCCTACAAAGGCAAGAAGCAATTGTTTAATCTTAAAATTATCCCTCAAGGCAGTATTTCTGTAACAACCAACTGCAGTCCTTTTTATTTCAACATTTAGTGCTGATAGAGCCTTAAAATGGAAAGGCTTAACTGAAACGATCTGATTAATGCTATAAATAAACCTGAAGCATTGCCTTTGATTTGTCTGCATTTGATTATATTCTTGCTGCAATTTTATAATGGATTTTGGTGATTTTTATTCCTTTGCAGACTTCCTGGGATCTTCAAATATTGGCCTGATTATATACATATTCCTTCTGGCTTTGCTGGCTGACATTCAAAGCACACTTGGATACCTCTGCCTACGACACAGACACCAAAACACAGACCAGGGTCTCTGTCCACTTCAAACATTTTGCACTTTTTGTTTCCAGTAACAAAACTGCAGCTGTTTCTGCTTCTGATGTTCGACTGTGCCACCATGACTCGGCACCTACACGCTTCCTTCGCTTTATTATTTAAGGCAAGTTGCGATAATGCGATGCTGAAGAAGAGTTTCCACATCCAAGGTTGCTCTTCTCATAAACACACCTGGCTGCTGCAGGAGGCAAGAGAGCCCGGGAAGACTGAAAGGGGTTCACTGACAGCTAGCTTCCTGGAGGGAAAACACGGCCAGTCACCAAAGAGAGCGAGTGCGGGGCTCCTCAACACGCCTTGTGCGTACAGCTCCTGGTAGCAGGGGCAGGAGGGAGCTGGCAGATGGGAGCAGAGGAGGAGAACTGGTAGCACGACAGCTGAACGTGGGGGGAGCAAGAAATCCCGACTGGGAATAAGCGGCACCCCACCGCTGTGGAGGCACGAGAGGCAAGAACTGTTCCCTTCATCAGCTTCACTTGTGCCAGTTCAGGCACCATAAATAGCAAGGTAATCGGCACCAACTGTAAACGGAGCTGAGGCAGGTAATCCTGCCAGGGCCTGGCCCACTCCTGCCTCTGCACGAGCACTCACCCCATCATGGACAAGGGCCTTCCAGGTATGTTCTAGCTTCTTGATGAACCTAATTCCAAGGGAGAAGTGGAGAGAGAAAGAGAGACAGATTCAGACACATACCCTATATCTAAGCCACCTTTCATAGTCCACACAGGAGAGATCACCAAGCAGCTAAGGACTCCTCCTTCATCCGGAGTGCAGCTTTCCTCCAGCCTAGGGAGGTCAGCTGAGCACACTGGCCTCTCTGCAGTCAGGTCAGGACTGCCTGGGAAGCCGACAGGGAAGGAGCAGCTGAGCTGGAAGAGGGGCAGAAACCCACCTTCCATGCCTGGGGATGTGTCACCCATCCTAGGCACAGAGATGGAAACGTCTTTATGAGCAACTCATTATCTCTTAGAAAAATGTCTCCGTGTCACCAGCTGTTGTAAGGACAGGATAAAAATCCACATCCCCAACACCTATGGACAGCTTCAGGCAGCCTGCCTGCTCATCATCAACCTCTCCAGGAGAGGAAAATCTTCCTGCTTTCATTCAGTATTAAAAGAGATGTTAAGAAACCTAAAGGACAGACAACTGCCAAGTCACCTACCTGTATGACTGAAGGATATCTATTATTCCTACATGTAGCAGGAGACGCTCTCCTTTGCCATTCACTGCTGGGATTCCCCCCATCCTGCAGGGAAAACAAAACCTCAGCGAGCGCAGCCTCAGAAAGAGCAGCTGTAATACCCCCGAGACCTGCAGAGGGGTGGACGGCAGCACTGAAAAGTGGGCTTTGATGTGGTGCTCACACGTGATGCGAAACCCGCACGCTCAGTTTGTGTGTCACCGAGGGAATACACCCACGGACCCAGGCGGCCTCCCACGCAGTGCCCCCGAGGCTACTGCCTGCCTGGATTGCCAGATACTGTCAGGACAGGACCCTTGTTCTGTGGCAGCAGCTCTGCCTGGGCCAGAAAGCACCCTGTTTTTTTTAATTAGCTACAGGACGTTTTATTCTGGGCACCAGACTATTTATTGGGTCAGCGTGAGCTGTCTGCCTGTTAGGGCAGCAAACCTTTAAGGATATTTCCAGTCTCGTCCCCACTAATATCAGTCCTGCCAAAGGAGCAGCAACCACCAGCACACACCAAAAGCATGGAGGTATCAGGCTGGCCACTGCCATTAATGATGCTACTTCAAAGAATGGAAACACCAAAGTATTATCCCGGCTCCACCAAGACTGATCCTCCACCTAAACTGGACTGGCTGGTTTCAGACAGCAACAAACAGCAACCCCCACCGTTTGCAAGCGTCGTCCCCAGCGATGCAGCCACAAGATTCACTGACGGGGCACAGCACAGGACAGGTTTTGGGCAACCCCCCCCCCCCCCAAACCCCATCAGGTACTCCAGCACTTGGCTGCGCTGCTGATAACCACACTGGGATGGCCCCAGGGTACTGTCACAGATTCCAAAGCTGGAATGATGGGAGAACAAGCTCCAGGCTCCTAGGGGTAGGCTGATTGACCCCCACTTCCACTCCAGGATGTGGATGCTGGGCTAGAACTGAGCTAGTTTCTCCTCCCCAGAGCACGGGTGGATGTTTAGAGACTGTTACAGCAGCTGACAGCCTACACACTGGCCTAAGAAGAGGCATCACTGGGGAGGCTGGAGTCTTACAGAAATATTTCCCACCCCAGCTTCCCCCTTTCAGATCTCACTGCTTTACTGCAGCAGAACCGTAACCCCAGGAGATGCTCACACGGGCCTCACCAGGGATTTCCTACCCCAGCCTCTGCCCCCCCAGCAGCACAAGTGAACCGGGTTTTCACCTACGTGTCGTCCGTGTCTATGGACTCCCCCCGGGCAGCCCCACCCTGGATGGACTCCATGGCCGTGGAGTAAAGCGCCTTCTGCCCCACGGGACGCTTCTCATCCGATGTGCTGTGCGCTCCCTCAGACTGCCGCTCCCGTTCTTGCTGGTCAATGTTATGAACCCCAAGCAGGAGGCTGTAGTCCATGATTTTAAAACTTTCCAACACCTACAGGGTAGTATTGAGTTGAAGAACAAAGACAATATATCAACAAATACCAAATACAGCACAGATCCCAAAGCACGGAGCAGCCTGTCCACATTCCCAGTAACAACTCCTTCGCTGGAGATTGAACGTTTCTGAACCAGAAATCACCTCTGGACTCGACTGCACAGAGTTTGGCCACCCCACCATCAGCCCAAAGGGCCGAACGCTTACGAACAACCCTGGTGTACCATGTATCTGCTGCACACTGTACAGGAGAAATGCAGTTAGTCCCAGCAGCCCAGCTGCAAGTGGAGCAGCCTGCTGCAATTTGATGCACCAGCCTTTGTCCTCAGAGGCTGTCACGAGACCCAACTTCACTGCTTTGCTTTCAGGGAAAATGGCAGTAGAAGGGATTTATCCTGCTCTGGGCCTGGAAAATGGCAGTAGAAGGGATTTATCCTGCTCTGGGCCTAGCAGATTAGCAAGGTTCTCGATTGTTTGCTCTTCAGCATGCTCGAGAGCCACAGCATTTCATTACCCTGTTTCCCAAGCTGCCCCTCTCCTTACCAGACAGTCTCGTTGCAGTGTTTTCACCAACGCACTGAAGGTGTCTGCATCCAGCATCAGGCCCTCGGGCATGTCCTGTATGAAATCCAGGTCTTTGTATGTAGGGCTGGACTTCTCTTTTTCCTTCTTGGATGCCCGCCGTTTATAGGTCGAGCCTTTCAGGTCAAATTTCAGATGCATTTTCACCACACGAGGCAGAATGTTGTTCATCACGACCACGCGGATGTTTTTGCCCCCTGACTGCACGCAGTACAGCCCGTAAAACTTCGGCAGCAGCGTCCGTGGGTTCTGGTTCAGATTCTGCAGCGGGGTTGGAAAAAAGCACGGGGAAAGGTCAGCTGGGCAGGAGAGCCCCGCTGTGCTCAACACAAAGCACATTAGCAGACTTCGGAGCAGTCAGGAGAGCTGTAGGTGAAGAGCCCCTCGTCTGAACTTTACACGAGAGCTCACTGCACATCTGACAAACTCTTGCATTTCAGTGCCCTTAGGACCTGAAAATACCACTAATGCCTCAAGCACAGGGAAGGAGATGTCCAGCACTTCCTGGGCAAATGACCGAGTCTGGAAATTCCCTGCTTTCCCCATCAACAGCAGCTACAAAAGGGAAACCAAACTGGATGAGAAAAAAAACCCTACAGCAAGTGGGAATTTCAAGTTTAAAAATAACAGCTATCTTTGTCTCTTCAGAAGTGTCAGCAATCAAAAGCCATTCTGTGGCCCAGAATAAACCAGGAACAGGGTACTTTTTAAACAAAACAAGATACATTTTCTCCTCCTCTTGCAGAGTTGCTTTATAGAACACAGTTGGCCAGAGAGCACGGATACCCTGCTCTGCTAGCTTGCCCTTTTTTTAGGCAGTGGTATTATTAGGAATGACATGCCAGGCATGATTTGCTTGTTCAGCTTTGGGAAATTTTGGGAAGGAAATGGAACGTCTCTGCACGCTATGAAAGAAAGGACAGACCTGACAGATCCTGACAGACAGCAGAAGCACAACTGCATTCAAATTTCACGCCCCTCCTCAGCTTGTCCAAGCGGGCACACGAGCGAGCCCTCTTCCTCAGCGTGCTGCTCTGCACGGTGCAAGCTCAAAGCAAGAGGCAGGCAAGACTGGATGCAAACAGCACCTGCCCAGCAGGATGAAACCCCTCTGCTTCCTTTCCCCTGACTCCTTTACACCAGGTGGGTTTCCCAGGAGCAGCAGAGATCCCGTGTTAGCATCACAAACACCAGAACGCTACAAGTAGCAGAGAACTCAGCACCAGACAGGGAAGTTCAGTCTAATTTGCTCCCCCGACTGCTGGCCAGGCCAACTGCAGCATCCAGGACAAGAGGGCAACTCCCTTCTCATTCAAAACCCTCCACTCAATTTACTACACACATTAAGCAACGCTTTCTGAGAGCCCATCCTGTCCAGGAACGTGTCTGTCCCTTGCAAAAGAAGCAACAGGCTGTTGGTTATACCCAGACAGCCGAGACCCCATCTCACTTTGGCAAATTCTCCCTGGTGAATATTGAGCGAGGAAAGAATTTTCATAAAATCTCTGTATGGTGACATAAATCCACTGCACGTGTGCAGACAGGGCAGCAACAGCATCGCCTGCTGTCACCTCCTCCTCAGCACCTCCACGGCAAAGAACCGTGGTTCTAACTGACCTTCAGTGCCCTCATCTATAGAGCTGGACCCTTCACCACAGTTACGCAGGGAGACAGCTCCTGGTTTAGGAGCTAAAACATGGGGTTTGGTTCTGATTTAATACTTGTTGCCACATGCAAGTCACCTGTCACACTTGCTGCCTAAATCACAGGGCTAGCAAGACAAGATTTCTGCAGCAGAGTGGATGTGCAAAGCTGGCTGGTGCCACGGGAGTCTTCAGCTTGGTAGTGCAGCTGGTGGGAGTCAAGTCAACCAGCAGCTGCCTTCAGAGTAACTCTGCTAAACAGCAGGCAGGGGAGATATCCAGGGACAGAAGTGGGTTCTCCACAACACCAAGGGGTTGTGTTATTGCAGCCAACAGCCATCCTCAAAGCCAGGCTGAGGCAGACGCATGGTGCCAAGAGAAGAACAACAAACAGGACACCCAGAAGCCATTTTTAGGCCAGAACATGCCTACAGCTATGGCACAGCCACCTGCCTCGAGTTTGCCCACAGAGTTTGCAAGCAATTGGCAAGATCTGTGCTTCTGGGACCAGTTTTGTGACCCATTGTTAACACGGTCCCTGGCACAGGGTGGGCAGACCAGAGGAAACCTCTGTGGAGGACATGGCCCGTGCAATGCTTTGGACAGAAAAGCTGCCACGACAAGGCAAGGTGCTGGGTGATACACACCATGTAGTAGCCAGGAAGGAGCTTCTGTAGGAATTCAGCTTCTTTGTGCATCACAGTTTTTATGATGAATTCGTCGTCGCTGGTGACATAGAAGAGGGAGCCGCTGGCACCAGGGTTGGAAAGCTCTATCAGAGGCTCGTTACATAATGAATACTAGGGAGGAAAAGAAAAAAAGAGATGATGTTTTTAGCCCCCACTTACTGCACATTGTGTTCTATGTCCTCGAGGGCTCTCCCAGCACTCCGTCTCCCTGTGAGATTAAAGGGTAGCAAAGCTTAAGTGAGAACTATTTTCATTATAGGTTAGGTCTAAGCAGCAAAGTTGATGGACAATTTATAATTAGAGACCAAGATTTCAGTTCAGAGCATCCCAGCTGCTCAGAATCAAGTTAAATCATCTGCTTTCAGTAACACCCAGGCTTCATAATGACATCTCCTTTCCCATTGTGCGTGTAGCACATTTAGGCTTCTTTCAGCACGTGACTGCAAGCACGGACAGAAAGACAGGATTTTAAGAGACATAACAGTCTGCTCTGGGTACCACACATCACGGTGCTGGAGGGAACACAATGCCCTGGCTGCTCTCAGCAGCTGCCTCTGCCCTTGTGCTCCCCTGTTACAGAGGATTTTTATAGCCACGTCTCACTCGCTCAGTCCTGCTAGAAACACAGGAAAAGTATTAGAGCAGGGCTCCAAACAGGGTAAGCACAGCAAGGGCTGCTGCAGCAGGACCAGAACTGGGAGGACATTTCTAGACCTCAGCAGGTCCTCAAATGAGGCCATGACCAGCGGCGGGGACAAAGCTGAAGAAAACACAAGCACACAGGTGCTCTTTGCAGCCAGGTACCAACCCCGGGGTGACTGTGTCGGGCTGAGCGGGTTTGGGGCAGCATCCCATCAGAGCTGCCACAGCAGGAGAGATGGGGAGAGGGAGGGAAGGTATGTAAGGGGCATAATCAGAGCAATAAATTACATACTTATCTTACATACTGAAAACAGCTTTCATCCCTGCACAGATTAACGATCCCAGACTTTATCAAGTTAATTATCTCATGTATAATTAAAGGCATTTGCTGCTGTGACAGGCAAGAGAGAATCAGGGGAAGCAGAAGCAACAAATCAGAGCTGTGACCTCTGCAATTGAGGCAGGCTCTTTGCCTCACCCGAGTTTTGAACCACTCAGCAGAGCAGCCAATATGATCTTGGATGGCACAGCTGGGGACCACTGCTACTGTCAAACCACGCCAGGGCACAGATCTGCTTCTACTGGTGGGTGTTCAGCTACAGTTACCCCTGTCTACAGCAGAAGTCAGGAAAAAAAAAATAGTTATTGAAAAAGAGGGAGGGCATGAGCTCCTTTGGCTGTGGTGTTCCCTTCCCTGCTTCAATAAATGTCACAGAATCACAGAATTTGGGTGCATTATGAAGAGTGTGGGGAGCAGGTCCAGGGAGGTTCTTCTCCCCCTCTGCTCTGCACTGGTGAGACCACATCTGGAGTGTTGTGTCCAGTGCTGGGGTCCCCAGTTCAAGAGGGACAGGGAGATACTGGAGAGAGTCCAATGGAGGCCATGAGGATGCTGAAGGGACTGGAACATCTCTCTGTGAGGAAAGGCTGAGAGCCCTGGGGCTGTTGCTGTTTAGCCTGGAGAAGAGAAGCCTGAGAGAGGATCTGATGAATGGTTACAGATATCTGGAGGGTGGGGGTCAAGTAGAAGGGGCCAGGCTCTTGTCAGTGGTGCCCTGAGACAGGTTGAGGGTCAATGGGCACAAACTGGAACCCAGGGAGTTCCACCTCAACAGGAGTAAAAACTTCTTCACTGTGAGGGTGACAGAGCCTGGCCCAGGCTGCCCAGAGAGGTTGTGGAGTCTCCGTCTCTGGAGACTTTCCAGACCCCCCTGGCTCTGTTCCTGTGTGGGCTGCCCTGGGTGACCCTGCTCTGGCAGGGAAGTTGGGCTCAATGATCTCCAAAGGTCCCTTCCAACCGCTACCATTCTGTGACTCATATGAGTTGGAAAGGACCTTAAAAATCATCTTGTTCCAAACCCCTCTGCCATGGGCAGGGACACCTCCCACTAGAGCAGGTTGCTCAGAGCCCCATCCAACCTGGCCTTGAACAATTCCAGGGATGAGGTGTCCACAACTTGCCCGGGCAACCTGTCCCAGGGTCTCACCACTCTCAGAGTAAAGAACTTTTGAATACCCAGTCAAAATGGACCCTGCTCTAGTTTAAAACCTCTGCCCCGTGTCCTGTCACCACAAGCCCTTATAGAAAGTTCCTCCCCAGCTTTCCTTCAGGTACTGGAGGCCACAATATCTCCCCAGAGCCTTCTCTTCTCCAGGCTGAACAGACCCAACTGCCTCAGCCTGTCCTCACAGGGGAGGTGCTGCAGCCCTCTGCTCATCTTTGTGGCCTCCTCTGGACCTGCTCCAACAGGTTCATGTCGTCTTTGTGTTGAGGGCTCCAGAGCTGGACGCAGTATCCCAGGTGGGGTCTCACCAGAGCAAAGGGGCAGAATATCCTTTTCTAAAGAGCAGGACATCACACACGTGCAAGGGATCAACTTCAACCCCAGTACACTCCAAGCCCTGAAAGCCTGTACTGCTAGGTCTTTCAAAAACAGCCTTTCCAGCTCTGAGGAGCTTTCTGAGCACAAGAACGAGGTGCATTTTATCCCGTCTTTGTAAGATGATTAGAATAACTCCACTCACATAGCTCTCGAGTGAGTACGTGAGGAAAAACTCCCATCTTTGTCCTCAGAGCCCCAGGGGACATTGCAGGGTTGTGCCCAGCAGAACGCGACTCCTTTTGCTTGTAAACACAGTAAGTTACTGTCACCACAAGCAACAGCTCGTGTCGCACAGCTGACACGAGCCGCACTGTACGCGGATCGCTTCCCTTCCTCCGCTGTAAGCCAGCAGCTGCTGCTTAGCGAAGGAGTGGAGCCGGTCTTGCTGGGACTGGCACCGGATCTCCTCCAAAAGTGACCACAGCCCCACAATCCACAACCTGTTCCCACTCTTTGCTGGGATCAGAACAATTCCTCGACTCTTTTCCGTCCGTTACTCTAGACCATCTCGGATAAAGGAGGAAAGAGAAGAGAAGAGAAGAGAAATCAAAAACTACAGCCATACCAAATAATCATCTGGACGAATCCCAAAGAGTTCTCGGAAGTACCGAAAAGCCACCGGTGCGTAGGTCTTGAACCTGAAGTCAGCGTAATGGTGAGCTGGGGTGAGATTACTTCCTTCGCTGCACAGAACAGACACGCCACAGTCATACAGGCACAGCCAC
>JANHGN010017173.1:0-11444 GCA_024605025.1 Megaceryle maxima
CCCCGTGATCCCTGGAGGGGTTTCCAAGCCCCCCGTGGAGCTGTGGTGCTGAGGGCCAGGGGTCAGTGGTGCTCTGGCAGCACTGGGGGAATGGCTGGACTTGGTGGTCTTAAAGGTCTCTTCCAACCTAAACAATTCTATGATTCTATGATTATCTTGTCCCAGATTTATACCTAGAGGACACAATAAAGTAATATTTAGAAATATGGATCCAAGATGGATCTAAAAGCCCTGGATAAAGGGCTGCTCTGAAGCTTCTTTCTAACTTTTCCCTTTCTCCGTGTCTTTTAAGTATTTTGTACTACGGTGTTCAGCTATAACAAACAACGTGTGCTGGATCAAGAACAACAGGTGACATCAGTAGGTAATATTTTCTACTTTTAAAAAAACTGCTGGGTTTGGTTGGAAAAGACCTCTAGGATCATCAAGTCCAACCTTCATCTCAATATCTCCCTAACCACTAGACCACAGCCTCAAGTGCTACATCTACTCATTTTTTAAACACTTCCAGGGATGGTGACTCCACCACCTCCCTGGGCAGCCTGTTCCATTGCCCAAACACTTCTCAGTAAAGAATTTCTTTCTTATATCCAACCTAAACCTCCCCTGCCACACCTTGAGGCCATTTCCTCTTGTCCTATCATTAGTAATTTGGGAGAAGAGACCAACATCAGCCTCACTAAAACCTACTTTAAGGTAGCTGAAAAGTAGTCATGAAACTCTACTGCTGAGGGTGACAGCTGAAGAATTCTTCGTGTTTCCCTCATGCAGAAAGGACACACAGCACCAGCAGGTTACAAGATCTGCCCAGTGTCTCGTAAACAAAATTCCATCCCAGGAGAACAACAGCTCAGTTTTCATGTCTGCTATTGACAGCAACGTAAAAACAGATGGAAAATCCTTACAGACACATCTGAATACTTACTTCAAAGGGGATATTCACTCGGATGGAATTTCCTGCTTTTATAACCAGGAAGCTTTTCACTGTGTCATCTATGAGTAACCTGGGAGAAACTGGGAAAGACAGCGATTACAATGAAAGGTTGTAAGGTATCACTGACTGACAAAGTCATACTCATGTGGTCGATACTCCTGATGCCTTTCCAACAGCCACTCTGCAGACTGCTGGGAAACTCACCAGTGGCAAAAAAAAAAAAAAAAAAAAGGAAAAAAGGTTCCTTGATTCATTACCAGGGTTTAAAACTTTCAAATTTTCTTACTATTTATTTATCTATATGGCTAAAAAAAGGGAAGTGATGTAAAAATACATTCATTACAATGTCTGTATACATGTGGTGTCTCAGTCGTGGAGACGCTGGCTCCTTGACACACTTTCTCATCACATGGAGGATCTTTTGTGTACAAAACCCCAACCATCTGGGGACAAGGAAATTGCAATTGAAATGCTTATGAAATACATGTTCAGCACAAAGTACACAACATCCTCAGGAAACTAGCCTACGTTTATTAAAAATAATATTTTTTAAATATCTAAACTACTTTTTCTTACTTTTCTCTTTTCATCAGTATACTGCATTTAACAGTCTTCTAAAAATGCCAAATACAAATAGCACTAAATTGTATTTAGTATTTCCAGTTCAGAAATGGAAAAACTTCTTCCCTGACTTATGTTCATCTCTTTACTGACTGATTGTAAAAGGAGTCTCAAGACATAGGTCTAAAGTAGCTATTTTTACTTAGGACCCAAGTTAAGGAAGATTAATCTTTCACAGAATTAACTTCTCCTATCTCCAAACAGCAGGAAAATAAATAAATAAATAAATAAACCCAGAGCTACAGATTGTAAATAAAAGTGAAAAAGTCAAAAAGGTCCACTCAGACTAGAAAATTCAAAAGGGAAATAAAATTAAAAACCAACATAAGAACTGTGATATTAGAGAATGAAACTATTTAATTCCAAAAGACTGTATAAAAATAGACTGAAAACTGTTTTTCCATTAAAAAAGCATGGGTAGGTTTCTGTCTGGTGATCCTGGCTGTGGTACAGTTCTGCACAGGAGGAAAAATGAAAATCCAAGGAGAAAATAGAGTTTCGAGTGTTCTTTCCTAATAATGAGTCTCTAATGTAAGCTGAACACAGTGCATTGCAGATTTATCATCAGCTAAATCTTCAGAATTTCCTGATGAGATAACCAAAGAAGAGCAGCACACTGTAGAGGAGCAATGTTGTGCTTGTCCTTTTGCTACAGTCAAGAACTTAGAAGGAGCTCATTATCATGACCTAAAGACCTCACCTGCATCCCGTTACCTATAGAATGACCTCACTGATTCTGAAAGCAACCCGGTTTGACTTACCTACAGGGGGAGCAGCTCCAACAGAAGCTTTCAGCTCTACGGCTTCTCCTGGGCCGCTGTCATTGAGGGCTCTTACACGTAAGAAATAGGTCTCCTTGGATTGGAGGCCTTTAACTGTGTAAGTGGTCGTGTCTATGGGAAGAGCATTGCATTTGGTCCAGTTGAGGTTGCTAGAAGACCGCATCTCCACATCATAGCCTTTCACATCGCTCCCATCTTTTGTGTCAGGTCTCTTCCATGTCAAGGTGACACTAGTGCCATCACTGCTGCTCACTTTAAGGTCCTGCACTTGACCTGGAGATTCTGAAAAGAGAAATTTAATTTAAATTATTTTTCTATGACTTCTCTCCCCCTTTTTCAGTCACTTCCCAAGATCTCTGACATTCTTGCAGTGCACTGGATATCCACCCTGCTGTCTTGAAGTTCTTCAGAGTCCCAGCTCTTCAAAGCTGGATCCAGGTGTTGCTACTGCCAGCCATGTGGTTCAACCTGCAACACTCCCAAAGGGGTCTGCAGCCCATCCCAAACACTGCTCCCCACCACACACAGCTCCCACATGGGGACTCTCACCCTCTGGACTTAGAGATCACATACAAAATCCTCCCACCCCTTCCTCATGCTGATAGCAGGTTCTCAGCCATGAAACAGCCCCCAGTTATTTCTCCTTGTCTTCATAAACTTCTATAAAGCATTAAGAAGAAAAAAAAAAATGCCTCTCCACTAAGCTCACCAGTCTACAGTCAGCTGTACATGCCCCCAGGCCCGAAGGACGGGGCAGGGGCAGGGCACTTACTGGTGGAGTCCCGTGCAAAGACGGGCTGGGATGGGTCACTGGCATCTCCTACGCCAGCAGCGTTGACGGCGGCCACACGGAATTCATACTGCAGACCCTTCTTGAGATTGGCCACTTTCAGCTTCTTCTCTGCAGAAAGGAAAGGAGCGTGTTGGCTCAGGCAAGCTGTTCCCCAAGCAGGAAAGGGTGAGACAGCAACACCGTACCTTACTCCATGTAGAACTGTGGGCCGAGTAATTCACAGGAGCCATGTATAAATACCTGCACCGATTCCCCTGCCCTTCCCTATCCAAGTTGGTGTGCACTTCTGGGGTGTGTTCACTGAATTCCCTTTCAAATCAAACAGCACTTGAGAGCTATTAAGTTAAAGAAAGGATAAATAGTGCTTCTCCTCATGGGATTATCCCAAACTCTTCTACACCTAGTCCTAGCTTGCACCCAATGCTAGCTATAATCAAAACACAGTATGGAGCTCATACTCAGGTTTCCTTACATTCCTTGCATTTATAAATTCCTGCCTGCCAAGTTCCTAGCATGAGGACTAAGGACAGTAGTTCTGCATGTGAAGACTTCAGCTCCAGAAACTGAAGATATCAGTTTATCTACAGAGGACTTACATCCCAGGATGCAGCAGTGAGCTCCCCTGCCATCCTCCAGCCACGTGTTTGCACACAGTCTTGATCATAATCCTCCACCCACACACTCATCTGTCTATAAACCCAGGATCTGTCTTTGCTATGGCACAGCTGTGAAACCTTAGTTGTGAGAACAATGTAGTTGTGAGAAAATGTGTACACTAGAGCTCTGAAAGATAAGAAGGTAAATACTTCAGACAGGGGTAATAGGGTTGCGATGGGGACAGTTGGCAGCTCAAGAATTCAAAAGGAAAAACACTGATGGGAAAAGGATCCTAAGCAGCTCCTGAACACAGCTGAGCTTTTGGCCTTTTTCCAGTCTTCCAGACTGCTCCAGGATTTGAGCTGCCTACCTGCAATAGGTCCATTGTTGACTGGCAGCCAGGTGATGGTACCCTTCTTGCGTTTTTGAACAATATATCCCACAATTCGGGAACTGCCCGTTTTACGAGGTGCTTTCCAGGATATCGTGATGGTGTCTTTGCTGGTACTGACAATTTCAGGAGGATCTGGGGCACCAGGTGAAGCTAGAAAGAGATCAGTGATTCATTATTAGCAGGTACATTGCTACTGCAAGATAAATTGCTCTGTGTCATTTCTCCTTCCAGTTTCCCCGAAGTATTCCTGTGCATGTCTTTTGAAAACCTTACTGAGACCTAAAGCTCTGTATCCCACTGCCCACACAAACAGGATCCAGAAGGGACCTCTGGTCCTGAATTTGGTTTTCATGAATGACCCACTGTCATCACGACCAACACTTCCGCTGTCAGCCTATGGAGCAAGGCACATCATTCATGCAAGGCAGGAAAATAATAGAATCATAGAATGGTGGGGTTGGAAGGGAGCTCTGGAGATCATCGAGTCCAACCCCCCTGCCAGAGCAGGGGCACCCAGGGCAGCCCACACAGCAACAGATCCAAGCAGGGCTTGAAAGCCTCCAGAGGAGACTCCACAACCTCTCTGGGCAGCCTGGGCCAGGCTCTGTCACTCTCACGGTAAAGAAGTTTTTCCTCCTGTGCTTCCCCTTGCTACCATCATCTCTTGTCCTATCCCTGAATCAGGTTTATATCTGAAAACTGAAACTGAAACATGTAGATCTGTAGCAACATCCAAACTGCAGCAAGTTTTCTTTGATGTCAGTTTGATAATGAATTTCCCAGGTGGTTGTCGAACCCAGTTATGAGTTTTTCTCACCTTTACTAACAGCCTTCACTTCCCCCGATTCCAGTGCGTCACTGGTTCCCTCAGCGTTCACAGCTCTCACTCTGAAGTAGTAGGTCATGTCTTCTTCCACTTTGTTAGTAGTGAAGGTGGTACAGGTCTTGGGGGTTTCTCCCAAGGCCACCCAGTCGTTCTGCCCAACCTTCTGTCTCTCAACAATGTACCTTTGCACTGGTTTGCCCCCATCATCCTTTGGGGGTTTCCACTGAATGGTGATGTCACCTGCAGAGCTTTCTACAATTTTGATGGGTCCTTCAGGTGGCTGTGGCTTGTCTGAAAAGATAAGCACAGACTATGAGTTGGCTCCAGTTCCAGATGTGCTCCTGGGTTTGGAGCAGACACTGTCCCTCGCTCATCAGCTGGGATACTCCATTTCTGATGGAATACACGTGTAGTTACAGATTAAGGGCTGGGCATTTGAATTGCCCCTTCAAAACTTCCACTCTTCTAACTTTTGATGGGGCTGGGGGGAGGGAGCCAGGCCCTTGCTTCTTGGGCTAATTGCTCTCATAAGCACAGAGCCCATTCGGCTGCTTATACAGAAGAAAACCATTTCTGGTGTCCCAAAAGAGCACAGACATTTATGGTAGAGCTGAATTTGACCTCACTAAGTTATTTTAGATTTGCATGTTGCACATTGTCCCATCTCCCACACTCACTCGACACTCGAGACTCAGCTGCCGAAGCTGAGCAAAACCAAACTACATTTGTGTCACTTTGTACTAAAGGTCAGGACACATGTCAGCAAGCTTTGCTTGTACCCTGATTTAGTGGAAAAATACATAGTCTTCTTCATCTTGGAATACCCAGTAGCTCTAAATCAGGTTGTCACCAGTGTTAATGGGTTCCCTGCCTGAGCTTTACAATGAAAGCCACAGTGGCTATCAGGGGGCTCTTACCTACTATCACAAGCTTCAAGTTGATCTCCAGGACCCCGCTGTCATTCTTCAGCCTGACTTTGTAATCCCCACAGTCTTTTCTCTCACTGCTGGAGATGGACAGCATGGTAAAGGTCTCCGTCCTGTCAACACGAATCCTTGTGTCATCTGCTAGCTCCATCCTGTCCTTCAGCCACATTGCTCTGATTGGCAGTCGGCCCTCAAAAGGGATCTTGATCTTTACATTCTGCCCTGCCTTGGCCACAGTAGGAACGCTTGTTAAGTTTTTCAGGAGAACTTTGTCAACCTGTGGAGGATCTAAGCAGGTGATACAAGGTCATTAAAACCTGTGATTCAAAGAGGATAAGGCTCACCTTGAAGGGAAGGGCTTCCCTCATGTAACTGTCAATAATGCTTAGAAGCTCACAGCATTTGGACCTTCACTTTTAGCTGCATGCTCAAAGCTTCACCTGGATGTACTTTGCTACAGGATAATTATCACACTGTATCTGTTGTGTCATAAGGTCCTTTTCACTGGAGCAAATTTTTCATAGGCAATACACTGAACACAAGAATGAAGAATCTGATCTGATAAAGTGTTATGGTCACCCCAAAATCTTTGAGTTAATAACTGAAGCTATTCAGGAAGGCTCCCTAGGTAAATTTGTAAATATAAAATGCACCAATCTGTACCAAAAAAAAAAAAAAATTTTAAATTCCCATTTACATGTAATTCTTTATTATAAAGTTGTCTCAATACCCAGCTATAATTCTCTGGGAAAATATGTCATGTTTAAAGGACATTGAGGCAGGCACACTGCATGGGCAGTTTGAATAGTCTCACCTTCAACAAAAATTGAAGCTTCAGTTTTTATATCTCCGCCTTCAAACCTGTATTTCCCAGCATGAATATCTTCCACCTTGTTAATAATTAGTTTGTGGACTAGACCTTTCTTTTCAAAGATGACTCCATCCATGTTTGTTAGCTACAAGGTAAAGCACAGAGAGACATTCTTAAAAGAAATTTAAATTCAGACTTAAACTGGACAGACAAAAACCTGAAATGCAGTTGAAAAGACTTATGAATGACACCCTTGTTTAATTACAGCAATATTCTGGGTTTACTCACCTGGTAATGTTGCATAGAAGCATTGTCAACACACTCCCCACAAAGACCTGACTGAAATAAACTATAATGAAACCTCCAAGATCTCTCTGTTCTTAGTGACAAAAGCCTTGGCCCATGAGACCTCAGAACTCTTACAGCATCATCTGGATCCCACAACTGGAGTTGCTCTTCAGTGTTGATTTGGACACAGAATATGATGGCTATGCTTGACCTTAAGCAGTAATCTGCAGGAGCGCTCTTTGCATCCTGCTTGCCCAAAGGAGCCTTTGAAGAATTTTCCCTCACTTTTTGCAGGTTTCTCTCATTCACCGAGGAAAAGAAAAAGAATTGCACTGCAAGGAGAGACCTACTCCATCTGTCCCCATGAAACACAATGCCTCCTGTTGTCAGCAAGAATAGAAATATCTTGTAGGAAGAAGGGGGAGAGATCTTGCTGGGTTTCTATCAAGAATTTTATTATCAACAGGCTCCAGCAGAATCCTTCCAGGGCCATACTCAGACAACAGACTGGTAGAGGGAAGGACACCTTGACATGATATTTAGGAAGAGGTAGAGCCAGAGAGCAGAGCATTGACAGTCAAAGGAAACAGTAGCTAGAGGTTACCTACCTTTAATCCATCTTTAAACCAGGTTCCTGTCACATCCTCTTTACTGACAGTGCATGACAGCTCAGCTGGTTCCCCTTTCAGGACTCTGATGTTAAGTAACTGTTTGTTGACATAACAGCGTCTTTCTGAACATTCAGAAAAGAAAATGTTGAGAAGATGCTAACTGTCACACTGACAGGGAGAAGCGTACAGATGGAAATGCACATGAGGAGAGAGCTTCTAAAAAAATACAGCCTACAGTGATGACAGGCTTTTGTACCACAGCCCTGCAGGCCAGCTGGCAGAAACCCCGGGCACTGGAGGGCCATGCCAGCCAGCCTGCCTTCAACAGTCCCAACAGCCCCCCCGTGGGCGGTGGATTCAGCACATTAACCATCGACAGATTTGCTGTGCTGATTGTCTTGGATCCCTCTACCACAAGTGGGAGAAAGCTCCAGGCTGTGGATATAGAATCATAGAATGGCTTGATTTGGAAGGGACCTTAAAAATCATCCAGTTCCACTCCCCTGCTATGGGCAGGGACAGCTCCCACTAGAGCAGGTTGCTCAGAGCCTCATCCAGCCTGGTCTTAAACATTTCCAGGGATGAAGAGTCCACAGCTTCCCTGGGCAACCCATTCCAGTGTCTCACCACCCTCACAGTGAAGAAGTTCTTCCCAATGTCCAATCTAAATCTGCCCTGCTCTAGTTTCAAACCATTGCCCCTTGTCCTGTCACCACATGCCCTTATAACAAGTCCCTCCCCAGTGTTTCTGTAGGGCCCCTTCAGGTACTGGAGGCTGCTATAAGGTCTTCTCCAAGCCTTCTTTTCTCCGGGCTGAACAGACCCAACTCCCTCAGCCTGTCCTCATAGGAGAGTTGTTCCAGCCCTCTGATCATCTTTGTGGCCTCCTCTGGGTCCTCTCCTATAGATCTGTGTCTTTCTTGTGTTGGGGGCTCCAGAAATGGACTCAGTGCTCCAGGTGGGATCTCGCAAGAGCAGTGTAGAAAGGCAATATATTCCTCCATCATTCTTTCCCTCTGCACTGACAAGGGACAGGGCTGCCCAACCACTTCCCCCTGAACAGCCCCAAGTCAACCTATCCCCTACCCTCTGTATTCTTCTTTCCCTTCCTAAGTTCTTTTGCATTATCACCCTCATCCCCTCTCTTATAAATACCTCCGACCTCCTTCCCCACTAACTCCAGTTGTGTTGATTTCACTTTCTTATTTATGTTTCGCTTGCTGTGATAATTTCTAATTTGTCATCAGCTGAGGGCTTGGAAGCCTCTCCTATAAGAGCCGGTTGAGAGAGCTGGGGTTGTGCAGCCTGGAGAAGAGAAGGTTCTGGGGAGACGTTACTGCAACCTTCCAGTATCTGAAGGGAACTACAAGAAAGATGTGAAGGAACTTTTTACAATTTCTGGTAGTGATGGGACAGGGTGTGATGGCTTCAAACTGGAAAAGGGGAGATTTAGATTAGAAATTAGGAAGAAGTTCTTCACTAGGAGGGTGGTGAGACACTAGAACAAGTTGTCCAGGGAAGCTGTGGATGCTCCAACACTGGATGTGTTCAGGACTAGGCTGCATGGGACTTGGAGCAACCTGGTCTAGTGGCTGTGTCATGCCCATGGCAGGGGGTTGGAACTGGATAACCTTTAAGGTCCCTTCCAACCCAAACCATTCTATGACTCTGAATTCCATCAGGTGAATGTTGCCCCTTGGTTACACATTTGAAGTTTCTCATTTCTACAGATTTCTTGTTATTATCTCACTGGTGCAGCCACTGGTCTTGGGCAAACGGCTGCACACACACAACTTTCCTTTTACTTTATGCAACACCTGACATTACAAGAGACAAGCTCTTTACATTAGGCCCAGTGTCCATATTAATACCATATAAGATTTGCTCCCAGAACTTGGAAAATCACCAATCTTTGCACCAGATATTAGAACAAGTGAAGTGAAACAGTAAGTTTTAAATTGGAACAATATCAAAGAAACATGGTCACATTCCTTGAAACTATCTAGGAACTACCATGTTTGTGCAGCGAAGCCTGTGCCAAGTGGATCCAAATCCTTTATTTGAACAAACAATTAAGCCTGGTTTAGATAATTTAAACAAAGAATATTCAGATTTTTAAGGCAGGTTGATCTGAGCAAATTGCATCAGGAGCAAACAGCAAATCTATGGTCGAAGAGGTTATGGTCTTACCAAAATTCTAAATGTAGCTACATTTGGCTAAACTGTAAGATGCAATTTCTCTGCAGGATTAGGAATGTGAGCACCAAAACACAAAGACCAGCAACAGAGGATTCATCCACTGAACACATACCTTTCAGATCATCTAGGGAATGAAGTCGTCTTTTTTCCATAGTTTCCGTAGTCATCAAGAAATCATTTGCTTTAATATCAAGGTCGGGTTCCTGTTTTCCCTGGTTTATTGAAGGAAGCCCACCATAAAGATTTGACATCTGACCATAATTCAAGGAACCTTGACCAAAACCACCTGAAATCTTCCCTAAGCCAGATCTGTCATGGGATCTACTCCCTGCCCCTCCAAAGGCAGATTTTTTGCCATAAAGGGAGCCTGACAGTCCTAAACCTCTGCCCTCACCCCTGGTATCTCCTTGACCTGAAAGTGAATCTCTGTCATCAGATGAACCTTTCTTCCCTGATCCTCTGAAATTACTGGCTGTGCCCTTTCCAGTTTCATCTCCCATAGAAGATTTGCCAGGATGTGAATCCAGCCCGTATTCACCACCTCGTCCAACAGCACCTTCCACACCTCCTTTACCATGGGCTGAATCACCTCCCAGCCTGCCACCACCCCTTCCAGCCCTGGCTCCAGCTGACCCACTGTCCTTACCGTAGGGAGACCCAGCACCCCTTACTGCAGAGCCACTGACACTACTGCCTTCTGAGGAAAAGCCATCTCCTCCTGCTCCACCTACAGATCCTTGAGCTCCTCTCAGCAGAGCACCCCTGCCATGGCGAGAGCCCATTACCTCTTCAGCTCCAAAAGGAAAATGACCAGCTCCCCTCACAGCCCCAGCCGGAAGACCATCCTTTCCATAGGAAGACACAAATCCCCCTGCACCAGCTACACCCGCACCACCAGTACCTACTCCAGCTGGGAGACCATCCTTTCCATAAAGAGACCCAACTCCACCTGCACCAGCCACACCAGCACCACCAAGAACAGCTCCAGCTGGGACACCATCTTTTCCATAAGGAGCCCCTACTCCCCCTGCACCAGCTACACCAGCACCACCAGTACCACCAGCACCTACTCCAGCTGGGAGACCATCTTTTCCATAAGGAACACCTACTCCGCCTGCACCAGCTACACCAGCACCACCAAGTCCAGCTCCAGCTGGGAGACCATCCTTTCCATAGACAGGCCCAAATCCCCCTGCACCAGCACCACCAGGACCTACTCCAGCTGGGACACCATCTTTTCCATAAGAAGCCCCTACTCTGCCTGCACCAGTTACACCAGCAACACCAAGTCCAGCTCCAGCTGGGAGTTCATCCTTTCCATAGTGGGAACCAACTGCTACTCCAAAACCAGCTACACCAGCACCACCAACACCGGCTCCAGCTGGGAGACCATCCTTTCCATAAGGAGATCCAACACCTCCAAAACCAGCACCACCAACACCAGCTCCAGCTGAGAGACCATCCTTTCCATAGGGAGCCCCTACTCTGCCTGCACCAGCTACACCAGCACCTACTCCAGCTGGGAGACCATCCTTTCCAAAGGGAGCCCCTACTCCGCCTGCACCAGCTACACCAATACCACCAGCACCTACTCCAGCTGGGAGACCATCCTTTCCATAAGGAGCCCCTACTCCGCCTGCACCAGCTACACCAATACCACCA
>JANHGN010017174.1:945-28315 GCA_024605025.1 Megaceryle maxima
CTCCGTGCCGCCCACCCCCCCCCCCCCCCCCCCCCCCCCCCCCAGGTCCAGTTGTATCTGTAAGTAATACACGGAGCCCTACCAACTCTTAAGTGGTTTCAACAGCACCAGGGGCTACTGAGTGAGGAAGCCACTGGGGGTGTGGAAGTTGTCTGTGTATTTTCACTGTATTAGAATTTTAATATCTGTTTAGTGCCTTCTGCACATATAGCACCTAAAGATGCCACATCCTACATTTGCAGGGTAATGGAATCTGGGCTGTAAACTTTTTGTACTGTTGGTCCCATCAATCTGAGCAAATGAGGGCAGCTAGTGATTTAATTATTTCAGCCACTCTGTACAAAAGCTGACTAGTAAATTTTATTTCAATCGTATTCAAATATGTAATGTTATATACATACATATTTAGATAAATATTTGTGTGTTTGCATGTATCTGTGCTAGTGCAGCATTGTTTTGTTTGGCTGCTTGTTGCTAATTTTATATTTTCTAATTCAGGGAGAAAAGATATTTTATCTCATCAAACCAGCCTCTGCGAATATTTCTCTTTATGAACGCTGGCAATCGGCAGCAAACCACAGCGAGATGTTTTTTGCAGACCAAGTAGATAAATGTTACAAATGCACAGTTAAACAAGGACAGACGCTCTTCATTCCATCAGGTGAGCAGGCTGTTGCAGGTGAGATTTCCTGCTCATTTTAGAACTGCTGAAATAGCATATCCAAACTGCTAGAGGCATGTGATTCAACAGCCTTCTCTGACAAAGTGTGAAGTCAAATTCTCAGTAGAAATATAATTTCATGTGCTAAAAAAAAAAAAAAAAAATCAGAACTTTTACTGCTTTCTGTCAGTATTTTAGCAACCTTTTAAAAATACAACTAGTAGGTAGAGTGTTCCACTCTTAGTCTAGCTGGGTTGCAGTATCTCATGAGTTCTGTCTCTGTATCCAACCATCACATTGGTGCTTTTTTCTAACAGACAATGCACGTTGAATTACTTTCTGACCATGATTCCCCACAAACTCTTTTTCATAGTCATTGATTCCTTGTGACACTAAGGAACTATAGGTGCTCGCACAGTCTGGGTGTGCATTCAGGGTTTCACATGACGCTGAAGATCTGTGTGTCAGAGATTATTATGGGTTACTTGCTAAGATTCAGGTTTTCATTGCAGGTTAGTGATAGTGGGTTTTGTTTTCTCAGTTACAGGGAGCATCTTCATAAGGATAGGGAGCTGATCGGAAAATATCACAGAGTTTTAAGTGAAGCAGTTCTGCTTCTACCCCTGTCCCTCACCTTCCTCTCACCATGAACTATTATTTTCTCACTTGCATTGCTGTTTCCAGCATTCCTTGTTACCTGTTGAAACTATACTCTCTGGGACAGGGATTTTCTCTCCCTATTTGCCTTTAAATGATGCACTGCCCACTCGATCCATTTTCTGAGATGAGGCTTCCAGGCAGTGTAAGTAACAGCACAGGTGCTTGTGTTTTGGAGGCAGCATCCAGTAGTGCTATTTTTCCATGTGTTGATTATATTCTTGCACAGAATGCTTACACACCTGAATTTTATTTTGACTGTAAAAAATGGAAAGTAGGTATTTCTCTCATAACCATATGTGGAGCAGATGGTAGAATAAACATCAAGTGCTTTATAAAGATCACTAATTTGAGTAGATTTTTTGTATGAATATAAATGTTTGGAAGACACCTGTTCCTGACACTAGAATAAAGTCAGCGTCAGGAGCTGTCACAAATTTTTATGATGATGTGAAAGCAGCTACCATTATGTAGCTGTCATTGCTTTTCATTGTAACAAGAAACGAATGTCAGCAGGAGCATTCTGTCCCCTTTCACTGTCTGCCACCATGGAAGGTAGTCCTGGGACTGGGAGTCAAAGGTGCCCAGCACCTTCCTGGGCTGGGTTTTTATTGTGCAAAACAAACCAGATGCAAGTTTGTTCAAAGTGCATGTGGTTCTGATGCTGACAGGGACTGAAGAGCTGTGTTGGTACCTGGGAAGTAAGTTGCTAAGTGAAGTATAAACTGCATGTTGTTATTGTCATTCCAGCTTTTATCCTTGGCACTCTTTCTCTTTTAGGTTGGATTTATGCAACTCTGACACCTGTAGACTGCCTCGCCTTTGCAGGACATTTTCTACATAGTCTAAGTGTTGAAATGCAGATGAGGTAATCTGTCTTTAAAATCCAAAGTTAGCTAGAGGCTCAGTTTTTAATAAATTGGCCATCCTCTTTCCTACTTTCACAGTAACACTGATGTAGCTCTACTGGACAATTTTGGAAAGTGTACCCACCTTTTTTCCCTTTTGACTGTGTTCTCCCATGCTGGGTTATTCCAGGCTGTCTTTACACTTATTGCATAGTACATGGAAGGATATGTGAGGTGCTTGGATTGATGTGGCCAAGTCCTGAAGGAAGAACTGTTAAAAACTGTGAGAAATTTTACCCTAGAACATGTCATTCAATTTCTGGATAAGCACCCACCTGCTCAGCCGAGCTCTTTGTCCAGCGGCAGGCAATCAAAGTAGTCATGTACTGATGCTGGACAAATAATGCAATAAAATTATCTTATATCTGTATTGCACAGTTTCTTACTAGGTTCATTTTTATGTCTTCCTTTGGTCTGATGCCAGATTATGTGGTTGGTAGCAGCACAAAGAAATGAAGCACTGCAAAATGAAGCTCGGACATTTATGAGCAGTGCTTGTCGCTGCGCGATGTACTTGTCACCTGATATGCCCTACATTCACGTGGCTTTGTATTGCAGGGCATATGAAGTAGAACGACGATTGAAAATTGTCAGTCTGACCCAGTTTCCAAACTTTGAAACTGCATGTTGGTATATGGGAAAGCATCTACTAGAGACATTCAAAGGTAAAACTGCCTTGGGGGCCTGAAAATAGTTGCTGTTAATTTCTGCTAGGCCAACATAGGACAGGTGGCCAAAATCAGTCTTGTTAGTATCTGAGAACTACTTCTAACATATCAGCAGAACATGCTGGTCTGGTCCAGGTCTTCTCTCTTTAATATCCTGCCATCTTGCTCTAGAAAGGACTTTAACTCTGTCCCTCTTACCAGTGCCTAAGGGAAGGTTTAACCTCTTCATAAAATGTATTTAAGTTGCCTCAGAGGCAAATAATGTGGTAACATTTTTTTTAGTTTTAGTTGCTTGTCAAGTCCAGATTCATTCCCTGGTTTTATCTAATGAACTACATGCTCTGGGAGCCTGAGGCACAGAGTAGCAGTTCCTTCTCCCCGTGTTCTGCTGATCCAGGTTGAAGTACATGGGCAGGTCACATGTACACGGGGCCACAGGAACATCAGACTTGTAGGCAGCAGAAGTGCTGAGAATTAAAGCAAAGGTTTCTGTGGAATTAAAAATCTTTGAAACCAAATTCCCTCAGACTCGATCCAAACATCCATGTGTATGTTCTTTACAGATTTGGGCTCACTTTGCTCTTTGCCTCTATTTCTCTTGCTACAGAACGTGTCTAGAAACACCCACCAGATCCTTTTATAGTGAGAAAAAAAAAGTGTCTAATTAATAAGCAAGGTGAGGGGGTTGAGAGCTGCCTGGAAGGGGCCCCCTTGTGACCAACTCTCAACAGACACTGTAATGAGGGGAGAAGTTTAGAGAAGCTCGTACTCATGCAGAAGTGAAATTCTTTGCCCAATAAAATGTTTGTTTCCACATATTGGTATTTGCTTTTACAGACAGAATAAAAGAACTGCTGATGATACCTTTTTATTCCCACAGCCTAGGATGCATGAGCATGGAAGGTAGCTTGAGTGTGGGACCAAGGAAGGAATTGGAAGGATTGCCAGTGTAGACATAACTTACAGGAGCACAGTGTAGGAAGGCCGAGTTGGATTTATGACACAGTGAATATACTCCTTACTACCATCAAGTTATAATAGGGATTAATTTGTGGTGACCAACTACAAAAGAGTTAACTTTCACAGTTAAACGTTTCAAAGACTTTTTTTAAGACCATGTGAAACAACTTTAGCTATCAGTGTTTGAATTACATTGTTTTTTCCTCTACTTAGGTTTGCATAAAGCTGGGCAGCAACCTCCTGCTCATTTACTCCAAGGAGCAAAAATTCTCAATGGTGCTTTCAGGTCATGGACTAAAAAGCAGGTAGGAGAAAGAAAGCCTGTTTTAATGTTGTGTGTTTGTCAGGTTGGTCAGTCACTGGAACAGAGAGCAAATGCTAGAACAAATAGTATCTCCATGGCAAAACAACTCATTTTAAAATCCCTACGAGAAGGGACTGGGAGAATGTGGAAGGAGGGCAATAGCTGGGATTTCATGGTGCCACATGAGGAGTCAGCAGAAAAAAGGTACCACCAGAATTTAAAATAAGTCAGTTCTGCACGCAGCCAAAAGGTTACTGAATAAATGTTCTCCCTGACTCTGAGCATTTTCCTGGGCCAAATCAATTAAGCAGAGGTTGTGTGTGCGAGTGAGGCCCAGAACAACTCCTGTATTTTTGTGTGCACAAGGTGCCTGGTTCCTGCAAATCAATACGTTAATTGAGCCAGGAAATACACACTGGTGGGAGAGAAGGCTTAAAGGGATTTGCAGCCTGAATTTCCTGCAGCAGTCATTTCAGAAGTGTTATTCATGTGTGTGTTGCTCCTAAAGTTTTGGGGAATTAGCTGGAGGAGACAGGCCATTCAATCATAAAACATGAACAGAGCACCGAGCAGCTTTAGGAATATCGGACATTTAAAGAAGGGATGAGCAGCCAAGTGCACAACGTTGCATACACAGGTAGGTCAGTTAGGTGGCTGTCCCAGATTTAAATGTAGTCAGAGACTTGGCTGCTCCCTACTGCAAACAGACAGATTGAGCCTGAGTTCAGAATTGCGCTGGGTTTCTTGTAGAGGACTGACTGGTGTGGATAGTTTCCTCCATGTCACCGTCTTTATTTTTCCACTTGCCATGCAGATGAGAAGTAGAGAGTCAATGGAAGTCAGACTGTGTTGGCTTTTAGGTAAAGTTAAACTTTGAATATTAAAATGTGATGTGAATGCAAATGATGTTAGTCCTATCAGGGAGCAACCAAACAACTCTGCTGACAAGACACTCATCAAAGACACCAGCTAAGACAGTCTCTCCTTGTAGATGTACAAAAGGAATTTCTCACAGAATCTCATATTGGGGTTGATCAAAGAGATGTTACAGTTGTGAAAATGCAATATCATCTGAAAAAGACTATTAACGTGGTTGTTCTTTTAGGAAAACTATTTACAATAACCTCCAAAAGGGGAACAACGTATATTTTTTCCTATTTGGATTACTGATGCAGTCAGTATTGATTTTAGTGCATAGGAAAAATATGAATGTGTCACTTAATGAGGTTTCTTTTGCATTTTTTACAAAAAAACCATGCCTAGAATCAGCAATCTGGCTTTGTTGTGTTTTAGGCTTTAGCAGAGCATGAAGATGAACTACCAGAAAACTTCAAACCAGCACAACTTATCAAAGACCTTGCCAAAGAAATAAGATTAAGTGAGGTTTGTGCTCTTTTCATCATATTAACTGTCTTGTGGGTCTTTTAATAATCTAGTCTGTAAGATGGATGAATTGAAATAAATAAATCTTTTTTTTCCCCACTCTCTTCATTAAAAGAATTCACGTGAGGTTTCATAGTTGGGGGGAATGCTCAAGACTCTTGTCTGTGGCTCAGTCACCAGATGTTCTGGGCTCCTGTTTGCCTTTTCCTTGGCTTTATGCTGTGTCTGCCTGTCCTACATCCTTTCTTCTCCACCTTCTCCTGGCTGGACTGGCTACACTCCCCTGTCCATGTTTTCTTTTTCTCTAGCTACTCCCTGCCCAAAATATGTTAGAACTCAAAGAGGCAGAGTGACTGTAGCAAATGCAGTAATAATTACAATAAGCCCTCTTACCTCCCCCAAAATCAACCCAACCTGCCCCCAGAAAGGCTGTTGTCTGAAGGTATCGCCCATTAAATCTGGTTTCATATCCCATTTAGTGGAGATGTGTGACAGTGCAAGGTGACAATAGCCAGTTCAGTTGTTTTAAGATGTGTTATATTCCACTCCTTTTCTAACTAATACTCAGAGACCTCAGAATTGAAATCTGTCTTGCCCTTTTATCCTCTTTGATGTAGTATGTAAGTTTTCTGATTGTCAGAATGGCAAGTTAAGCAGAAAATAATTTATTTTTAATTAGACAGTGTTAATTTTAATTGGGCAGCTATTTTACTGCTTATTTCTCCCAAGGGCATGAAATGTGATTCTGCTGCATTTATCACATCTGAATTAAATGGAAATGGTTTGTGCTCAAGCTGATAAGCACTTTAAACAAAAGACCGTTCATTTTATACATTTGTATGGGCAGACCATTGAACAGTCCTACCCAATGATATCACCTGGTGAGAGGTACATTTCTTACAAAGGAAGCCACTGGAGTTTCTCCAGGCCAAACTTGGAGCAGCGTGGGGGTGGGAATTAGCAATGAGCAGAGAGTTACTGTGGTGTGGTCTTCACTCCCTGGCCAGCCTGCCCTGGGAGTGCAGTTACTGTTTGATTGAAAGGGAGATCACTGGTGTTTGTATCCCCAAGGGAGGAAGGGTGCAGGTGAATATCTAATGTGAGACAGTTGGGTCTGAATGTCTTCCTGTTTTGCACTGAACTACAGAATGCTTCGAAAGCCAGCAAAGCAGACACGAGTGCCAACACAAATGCTGAGGAGATCTGTCCCGTGGAGAAGGAAGAGGCACCATCACCCATCGAAGAGATGCCTCCACCCCCACCTGTAGAAAAGCTCCCTAAAAAAAAGACTCCCAAAACTGTGAAAACCCCCAAACAACTCAAGCCATCCAAACCCCCTAAACCTCCCAAGCCACCCAAACCCCCAAAGACTCCCAAACCACCAAAAGTTAAGGGAGAAGGAAAAAAGAAAGGAAAAAAGGCAAAAGAGAGTCCACCTCCAGCCATCCCAAATCTTGACTTGCTGGAGGCACACACAAAGGAGGCTTTGACAAAGATCGAGACGCCAAAGAAGGGGAAGGTGGGTCATATTTCAACCTCTCCCTGTTCTCTTGCCACAATTGGGATAAAATCATGCCTTAGATCTCATGAGAAAAAATAATTGAAATGATACAGCATGAATCCCTGTCTCCACTGAAGCAAAGGAAAGTTTTGTAACTTCTGGCTTATCATCCCTTATTTTACCTGACTGATTTGATTTGACTGTTCTCTTGCTTACACATTTGATGTGGGGCCTCCAAGAAACCTATCGATTCAAGCAGAGTCTGGCAAACTACTGCTGGTTGCCTGCCCAAACTGCAGTGAAATGCAAATTAAGACATTTTTTAATGTTTCGGGGTTTTTTTAACCCTTGAAGTATTATATTCTTATTTCAAGTATTACTAGCACTCGTGCATTTTCATAATCAGTTATCAAAGATGAAGAAACTAATTTCTAAAGCATCTTACTTTCATGAGATTTTGCTCTAGAATGAGTGATTGGAGATAAAACAATAGTTTGCTTCCATCTTTGCCTGTGTAGGACAAATTTCATTGTGATGTCCTTTAGTTTGATGTGAATTTTGCTACTGACTTCAGTAGGGGCCAGGCTTTAATTGAGGCACCGAATCTCATATTTGGATTCAAAAAGAATGAGAATTCGAAAAGAGAAGTTATCAAAAATATATCATGTTATATTCCAGATAAAAAAATGTATTTCTGTAACATGCCGGCACTCCATCCTCATTAAAAGAACATGCTGACTTTTTCCTCAGGCTGCAAAGAATGTTTTAAGTGTTCCCAATAAGGAAACTGCTAGTAAGCAGAATGAGGTGGAGAAATTTGAAGTTCGAGAGCAAAATAAAAGCAAAACAGAAGCCAAATGGAAATATAAGGTAATGTCTGCTGTTAAATTCTGCTGCTGGTCTGCCACATGGTCATAAGTCAGGGGTGGAGTAATGTTCATAGGTCTACCTAAGCAGAGAGCATGAGGCCCAATTTTCAGTTCTCCCCAAAAAATTTGGAGCAGAAAATAATCAAGTAATCACTGATAAAAAGGTGTGTGTGGGGAAACAATGCATTCTTCAAAAGCATACACTGGATTGTCCATCTTCATCCTTGGTGAAGCCAATGGAACACTATTAATAGCAAGATTTTTCAGTGTGGATCTCTTTTGTTATTCTTACTTTAAGATCTTTTCCTTAGGTAGGAAAATAGATCTACTACCTTAAGTCTAGTGTAGTTCCAGAGAAAGTAATAACTAACGATGGCAATAAAAGTAGAGTTAATGAAATCTGAATTATGCCAGCTTGCTTTCCTGGAGGGCTAAAGTAAGGTCAGTAAAATTAAGTCATAGAATAATACATTTTTTGTCCAGGTACCATTTAAAACAAGGTGACACTAGGCTTTCTCACAGAAATAGCTGTCACAGAAACTTTGCCTGCTTTGTGAGCTTCTAATGACAAAGGTACAAACAAATTCCCCCAAACAAAACCCAAGTACATGATTTTGCATGTGGAGAAACTCCTAAGAACCATGAATCATTAATATTAGGGACATCTAAATTTTTTGTGTTAAAAATGTCACAGTTAATGCGATTAGATCAATATGTACCAATTGATTTCACAGCCAGTACAGCTTAGGGAAGTATTAAGATGATACTTAAAAAATAATCAAAGGCTTCCATTGCACTGAATATCTTCCATATTAAATGATTAAATTCATAATTCAAGCTCTTCTGAAGGTGTGAAAGAAGCAAGTGGAGGCTTGAATCAAAATGCAGTTGTATTTGTGAGCTACAGGCACTACACTGAATTCTCTCCTTAGCCACACAAACACCATTGCTCTGATTCACAAAATAGGTTTTAAGTATTTTACCTTGGTCTGTATCAATTTAAGAGATTAATATAATATTGAAATATTTTTAAATTTAGCATCACATTAGTGTCAGGCACTGCTTAAACTGGTGCTTGAGGGGGGACAAATTCCTAAACTAAAACCCACGTTAGCCTATGGAAGAGTATAATCCTCTATTAGTTGCTGCCTCTGGGGCATGCTACATATTTTTTTCTGCTTATAGAGCAATGGATTCTCTGAGGTTACCTGAAATATCAACAACTCATTTAATGAGTGAATTTGGGTTTTTTTTGCTTTACATCTTTTACCTTTCAGAACAGTAAACCTGATTCACTTCTAAAAATGGAAGAGGAACACAAATCAGAAAAGACACCTTTATCAGGAAATAAGGACAACAAATTTACATTTTCCTTCTCTAATAAGAAGCTGCTTGGGTAAGTAAAAAATATGACAATACACATAAACTAAAAATACAGATTTAAGAGTCATTATTTACATTTTTTTTCTAGAAGGCAAAAATCTGCCTTTGTGGTCAATGTAGAAAATACACTTACACAAAAATTTCTTTGTTCTAGAACTTGATTTTACCAAGAACCCAGCTTAATTTGCTGTAGCAGTGAAGATCTATCTTTGAGGCTGGTAGTTTGCTTTAGAGTAGTTTCTTTAGTACTTAGGCAGTGTCTTCATGTTCTTACTAGATGAGTTACATTAAGAGGGATTTGGGGCAGATCCTATTCAGGGTACATTTTTAAGAAACTGTTAAATGAACTCTGCATACCAAAATTCCATTCTGCGTGTGTGTTATATGCATATCATGGTATACTCTGAGACAGCATTAAGTAATACAGTATTTATTTGAAGCCAGCCAAGGCTACTCTAGCCTGCATCATATTTTCAGATATGAATTGCAGGTCCAGAAATGTGTTTGTGAAATTATTTGAATTCCTGTGACACCTCTGAAAGTATTCAAGTTGACTGAGATTTCTGCATAAAGATACTCATTGTCTTCCTCTCTGTCAGTCTGCAAAATGTTTTCTAGTCAGAGAGTTGTTACTGATTTGTAATGTATATATTTTTTTCAGTTCAAAGGGAGTCAAAACCCAGCTGAACACCAGTGTGTTTGGGTCACTGCAGAATTTTAAAGAAGACAAAGCAAAGCCTGTACGAGATGAGTATGAATATGTGTCAGATGATGGTGAACTAAAAATTGATGAGTTTCCAATCAGAAGGAAGAAAAACACTACAAAAAGAGAACTGCCCTGTAAGAATATTTCCTATTTTGTCTGTATCTGCACAACAAAGTCTTAGGTGTTGATTGTCCAAAGCTAGTCTTTAAAATCTGTGTGATTTATAATAAAGAAAGCCGTGTCTTAACTGTCAGTCAAATTAATTGGATTAGGAGTGCTGTTTTTTGAAGGGAAAAGAACCATGACTTTGTTTTCCTTGTTTCTTTTTTTTTTTTTTTCCCAGTTTTATCAGATAAAAAAGACACTCTGCAGCATACTCCTGTTAAGAAGCCAAAGGTGGAGTCGGTAACATACAAGGTATGGTTATTATTGTACTTATCCTGAGCAGGCACCCATTGTATGTGGGTCTCTAACAGTATGTGGGGCAGTGCTGTAGCAGCAGCAGCAGCACACCCTTCTTATGGGCTGTTGTCACATCCCCTCCTTCACTCTCCAGTCACAGTCTGCCCAGAACAAGTAACATACAGACACTTGCAGGACCAAGCAGAATTTGGTGCTGTGCCTTGAACTGCTTGTACATGATAGGGCCTGGTGGGCTGGTTCTACACCACTGCCGGAACAGAATCAAGCCATAAGAAGGAAAGGGAAGGGTCAGGAGTGTTCTGTCATACCTGGCTTGGTGTTATATTGCTGACAGGCACAGGGGCCTGTCCCATGCTGTGCTCCCAACCTGTCTGTCTTCCTGTTTCCATGTGCTTTGAGCTCTGTTTGTTTGATTTTCACATTCATGTGAAACGGCACCCTAGGGTACATAAAGAAGAGTACGTCCAGCAGGTCAAGGGAGGTCCTTCTCCCCACTCTGCTGTGCCCTAGTGAGATCACATCTGGAGTATTGTGTCCAGTTCTGGTCTCCCCAGTTCAAGAGAGACAGGGAAATACTAGAGAGAGTCCAACAGAGAGCTAAGAAGATGATAAAGGGACTGGAACATCTCTCTCCTAAGGAAGGGCTGAGAGCCCTGAGGCTGTTTATCCTGGAGAAGACTGATAGGGGATCTTATTAATGTTTAAAAATATTTGAAGAGTGAGTATCAAGTAGAAGGGGCCAGTCTCTTTTCAGTGGTGCCTTGTGATAGGACGAGGGGCAGTGGGCACAAACTGGAACACAGGCAGTTCCACCTCAATGTGAGGAAAAACTTCTTTCCTGTGAGGGTGATGGAGAACTGGAACAGGCTGCCCAGAGAAGTTATGGAGTCTCCTTCTCTAGAGACTTTCAAAACCCACCTAGATCTGTTCCTGTGTGGCTTGCCCTGGGTGATCCTGCTCTGACAGAGGGATTGGACTCCAGAGGTCCCTTCCAACCCCTACCATTCTATGATTCTGTGTTTGACAGCTGAAACTCGGAGCAATGCTAATACAATTGAACGCATGTCATTTGGCATTTCACATTACTAGAAGCCCATAATACCTATTATGTATCAATTAAAGGTTTTGTTTGCTATCGCTTAGCAAAATCTCCCTCTGCCAGTTATGGCTTGTTATGCCAGTTAGGCTTACCTCTAGAATATCCCTGACTCAGTGTGATACTTGAGCATGTCCCTAACTTGTGCCTGTTGGTAGCTTACCTCAGGAAGGGAAGCTGAAAAGCACAGGCATAAATTTGCTCTGTTAACACTGAAACTGAATGCTAAGAATTAAATGGCATGAAATTACATTAAATTTTTTTTCCCAACTGTGGTTAATACAAATTCATATTTTAATATCTGAATAAGTCAGAAAAAGCAAAATAGCCTGTTAACACAGACCTATAGGTGGCTGAAATGTTTGGCCCTAAGAACTAAGGAATCCTTTTCATCCTGGTTTGTCTCGGGGATATTCAAGAGCAAGTGCAGACATCCTTGTCTGAGTCAGTGCTTGATGTCTGGAGACTGGTGCATGGAGAACAAGGGAAAAGATGCTGATATCTCCTTATGCAGAAGCTTAAGGATGGTGGCCAGTTCCTGGGGAGAACAGTGACTGTCAGTTTAAGGAATGAGGGCTGGGACTTAGAGGCATGAAAGCTGGGCAGGAACGGGGAAAAAAAAAAAGTTGTTCTGTTATACCCTAGTCTCCAGTGTGTAGAGATACCAGCCCACCAAGATAGTTAGATGCAGGTAGCTTCCTTCAATGGCTCCAGATGCTGCTGTTTATATGTGTCCATCTCATTCCTCTGTCAGATTTTCCCATCCTTGTGCAGTAGGGATGTCAGAGGTGGGTCTGTCCCTGCATCTTAATTGGCTGTGTTAATAGTCTTGGAAGATACAGACCTGTGCCCTGATGCATATCTGGGCTGACAGAAATATGGCCACACATTTGCTGCTTCTGCTACATGGATCATGGTCTCAAAAACATGAGCAAGGGCTGGGAAGGTGACCCAGCACCTAGAAACACCACTGTTACAGTGGTTTGATCCCATGTGCAAGGTCAGATCTCAAAGGTGGTTCTTCAGAGTTGGAAGGGGAAAGAAAAACCTACCATGCCTACAGACTGTGAGAAATCTGATTTTTACTGTGTACCTGGTTTTGTCTTGCTTTGTTTTTTTCTTTAATGAGAGCAAATTATGAATGTTAGCATTGTGTCTGTGGAGGAGCAGCAGGCTGCAGAAACTGCTGTGCTGCTGTTGTTGTTGGCTAACAGTGAGTTTCCACTTTTTTGAGCCTTTTCCTTGTTTTTGCAGAGCGATGATTCGTCAGATGAAGATTTGCTTCACATTGACACAGAGGCAAAGCCAGGGCGCAATTCCAAAGTAAAGAAAGAGAGTGGAAGTTCAGCAGGAATTCTTGATCTTTTGCAGGCAAGCAAGGAAGTTGGGGGTTTAGAGTATAACACCAACAGGTATGCACCTAGGGATGGTTTTTCCTCTTACCTATAAACAAAAATTGTTCTTTTGTGGTTGTGTGTGTAAGTGAGAGAGAGAGTGCAGTTTGCAGCTCAGAAACTGCTTTTTCTCCAGTAAGCAAATTCTTCCTTTATCCTGTTTTCTGGAGGGAGAGGTGGGAAAGTGTGTGGAAAAAAATTTGGTGGTATAATTTAAACAGAGTCATTTCACATCTGTAAATGCTGAACATCCATTTTAGCAATAATAGTATAGTAGCTTAATCATTCAGAAGGAAGAGAGAGCTCAGTGAATACAGCTTGAGGGCATGAATAATGTTTTTAGTGTAGTAATCATGTAATAAAGTAATCTAAATGACCAGCGTTCCTTCCATAAGACTTTCATGGTACTTTTATACCTAAAATGGAAGTGATTTTCTGGGCTTGGTTGTTTCATACAGGACCACTGTACATGAACACTGAAGCTGACACTAGATCTTTTGGAATATGGTTACTAAGGTACAGCACTAGATCTTTTAGCAATCCAAACAGCGAGCAGTGGAAAAAAAAATGCAAAACTGAAAAATATGGTTCCTGGACTCAAATCCTGCAGTTCAGGATGGTGTCAAACAGGATTTTGCTTGGGCCCATCTCAAAAGAAACTTATGGGTTCACTACCTCCGCTCTTTACAGGTCGAGTCTGATCTTAAACTGCTGATAGAGAATTAGGTAATTCTATGGAAATGTCTTGCTTAATTCAAATCATGGGAGCAAATTCCCAGAACGGATTTGGGAATGTCAGCTGAGTTTATGGCTTCCATGCACAGATTGGCACTGCAGACCTGAACTGCTACGTGTTACGCCCTGTGCTTCCCTAGTAGTCCACTGATTAAGTAGATTTTTGCTGCTGCAGCCTTAACTGAATGATTTGTGCCCCATCTGTAGAAAATCAGAGGTATTCACCGAAACACTTTCCACTGCTCCACAGGGACCACAGCCTTGGTATTTCTGGAAGCTGTGGGCTTTTGGTAAATTGCTGGCACAAGTTTCTAGCCTCTAAATAGTCCTGTTGTGCAAACAAAAGAATTATCCTCTGAAAGGTGAGAACGACAGGCTAGCTGGTGATGTGGGAAATGATGTGAAATGTGCAGTAAGGCTATTCTTTAATATGCCAGTTCCATCTCCACTATGCCTTCATTTGAAAACCACCCTCACCAGGCAGTCAGGACATGTTGAATCTCCAGGCTGGCTGCTCGAAGCAGCATTTATCATGATTCCTAGAACAGATGTTGCATGGAAGAAGGAGGTGTGTGGCACCATTTTATATGGGCAAAGCAGCTTTGAGTAGTAAAGCCAGATACCACATTCAGTGGTTGCTAGGGTACCCGAACAGCATCTTTTTCCTTCCTGCTTTCTCTAGGTCTCCCTTGGTTATACAAATCCACAGAACCTTTGGAGGAAATAAAAACAGCTGTAGGGAGTGGTATGAGAGTTGAGAACAGACTGGACTGGAACAGGCTTGGGCGTGTGTGACCCAGGAAATGTGCAGCTTGAAAATTTGGAAGAATCTGTTAAAGTAGAATGAAAAGGTCCTGTCAGAGAGGAAAATATTGTATAAACCTGGGAAAGATTGGAAGTTAAAAGCCATAGCTGAAAATTCCAAAAGATAAAACACAGGGGCAAATAGGAACCTATGGAATAAGTTACCAAGGGAAACCATAAAAGAAAATTCTATCTGTGAGTTAAAAAAATATTTTTTTGGGGTGCTGAGAGAGAAGATGGAACTTTTTAAGGTTGCAGTGTAGTGACAGAGCTACAGAAAAATATAAACAAGGGAATATTGCTGAATCAGAAACATCTTCTGGTTCAACCTTCTCAATTTATTAGGTAATTGTCTCTTTAATAGTTTAGATGGTTGGAAAAGATTAAAGCATATTCTATATGCTCGCTTCATGCAGGGCACATCAGTTGTGTAGTACCAGGCAGCTTTTTTGAGAGACAGTCTTGCCTTTGTGCATCAACATTTTGAGTTTATTACTTATTGCAGCAGTGTGACAGGGACCCTCATCTCTGCATTGAGCAGTGTGCGCGGAGTCTCCTGGAAGAGTTCACGTTCCTAATGGGGCTGAAAAAAGGCAATGATTTTAAAATCAAGTAACATTGTCACTACATATCCTTAGAAGGCTTATCTTGACAAGGCTGCTGTTTCTAGGGGAGAGGTTTAACCTCAGTTTAGTCCTTTTTTTCCTCCACTACTGCCTTCCCCCTAGCAAGTAGTGATTGATCAAAACAGCCAACAATCACCTGTGATTGTGTGACAAGGGTATGGGGGGAGGAAGCAACGTGTCTGCAGCTCCCAGGATGTACAATATTTTTCTGTTGTCTGAGGTCGAGTGGGTCAGTGGTTCTAGATTTTCCTTGTCTCTTAAGATTTGGCCCTGACTCTGCGCTTGCTCTTCAAAAGCAGTAATCACGTTGTCCCTTGTTGTCTGTTTGACTGTTCCTGTGAATTCCTTTTCCATTCTGTGTTATGGTGCACAGTGGAACTAGTGTTCGTGTTGAATTCACGTATTTTGGCAGGTTATTAGAGATGTTGGCAGGTAGGTAGGTCCCATATAACTCTGGGAATAAAGTTACCAATGTAATATGACTCCTATGCTTGAAGCTTGGTATAAAATCAGAAAATTTATCAACCATTGTAGGAATTAAGAGAAATCAGTCTCGGCCATGTTTATCCTTCTAACCATTCCTTGTAGAACATGGTTTGCTGCCTGCTCACTATGTGCAGAAATGCAGGGATAAGTGGGGAAAAACAGGTTGAAGAAATGGTCATCAAAGATCTCTTCCTTGCTTGGGAGGAGTGTTTTGCTGTCTGCATTGTGTTAAAGCTGCCACTCAGTAATGGAGCAGGACTCAGGCCTTTCATTTTCCTTCCCTTCAGCCTGTGTTCTGTACCCAGTGTATTTGTAGATTTTTCAGTTACTGAAATCAAAGTCACAAACGCAGTCAGGTAACTAAACTCTGCATGAATTGCATGAACTACACTGTGTGTGATAGGTTAGTGGGAATGTGTCATATCAGTTTTGGCTCTTGTATAAGCAATTAGGCTTTGGCAGTGTGTGTTGTCAGTTGATTGAAAAAAGCTCCTGATAAATGAAGTTACTAGGTTTCATATCATAATTATGCTAACTTTTTTAAATGATCATAACATGTTTTTTTTAAAACCAAAACGGAAGAAACATGAATGTGCAAACATACTGTGTCACAATGTAATGCCAGTATGGTTGTGTCTGACTCTCGGGAACAATTTTCAGCTTTCTCTAGTTGTAAGGCAGATAAAGGGTAGATGTATATGTATACATAAATGTCTATTCTGGGTGCTCTACATAGCAGTAGTGCAAGTAGACCCATGTGGAATCTCCTTTGCTCACAACCACAGTGGTCTGTGGAGATGAGAGCCAGCTCTCACATGGGAAGCATGGAGCCCTGTCAAACCAGCACCAGAGCTGCTGGACCCCAGCAGTAACTTAGGAAGCATGTTGGGGCTTTTTGTGATAACGACCTTATTTGAACTGTGTGAAACTTTATTCTGTAAAATACTGGACTGTCATTTGCAGCTGAGCAAAGGAAATGTGCTGATGGCATTACTGAGATTGCTCTGAAGAGCTGCATCTCCTGTACTTGTGTTGATGGCAGCAAGGTGGGGAGAGATAATGACAGAGGTCCTGCAGAAAGGCTGCTGTAAATGTGGAAACAGTCTGAAAGAATTGAAATGGAATATGGAAAAAAGCTTGGAGGGACTGGTAATCATGTGATCTTGAACGGAGCAAAGTTAGTTGTTGTTTTCGGGTCTGATTCCAAAATGGAAGGAAATACTGGTTTTGTACTTGAAATTATTTGAGTTCAATACTTTTATACAACTCTGACTTCTCCAAAATACTGATAAGTCGTTACTGTCTTGGCTCCACTTCTCTGTGTTCATTTGCATTTGGCCACAGGTAGGGTGAGGGGAAATGCAGAAATGGCAAGGAAATGCTATCACAGAGAGAGGATGGTGATTTATTGCCTTCCTCTTACATGTACAACTGTTTTTCAATGGTGGTTCTTTAAAATATTCCAGAGTAAGGGCAGTTGAAAGATATATTGTGAAGTCACCTCATGCCGCTGCCTGCTCACAGCACAACCAGCTCCAAAGTTGGCTCACTCAAACACTCAGTTGTTCAGGGCATTGCCCTGGTAAGTTTTAAATATATTCAGGGATGGGGATTCTGCAGCCTCTCTGTGTGAGCTGCTCAGTGTGGACCTTTTCTTCTTGTGTTGTGTTGGGATGTCCCCTGCTCCAGCTTGTGACCACTGCCTTCCATCCTGTTGCTGTGCACTGCTGAGAAGGGTCTGTCTCTGTTGTCTCTAAGTTCGTGAGGTAGCTCTTGATTCAAGATGGTTCTTAATTCCATTTAAAAATGCTCAGTGGTTCCTGTGATTTTTCCTTTGCCCTTATCTGTTTTTCCCCTACTGTTAAGATTAGACTGGGCGATAGTTATTCAGAGGGGAGGTGAGACATTAGTGAGCTTACTGCCTCTCATCTGCCCCTTGCTGTTTGGTGCCTCCAGCTGTCTGTGTAGGCAGCATGGAGAATGGGGAAGAAGCCACCCCTCAATGAAATTAATAAATGCAGTTTTGAAGTATGAGGATATAGGTGAAAGGCTCTGTAATTGCTTATGAAAGGAAGGAGGTGATCTGCCTGGAGATGTTGAACTCTCAGAGAGAGAGATGGCAATAGTAGAATTGGTCATTAAAAGTGAGGTGCCAGCTGCCTGCATGGTATCCTCTCCTAGCTTCAGGGTGTTGGGATCATTCCTGTGACAGATAGCACAGGGGATAGCCTCAGCTAAGGAGGTCCATGGTGAATTGTGTGTATTATTGTCAGGATTACAGCTGTTGCCACCCGCTCTGGAACATGCTGCCAGAGAGAGGATGCTCTTGTCAAGTCTGGGTGGGTAAGACAGGCAATATGAAAGCCCCAGAGCACAGCCTGAAGAGATGCTTTATGCTCTCCTCCCTGATGAGGATACTGGTAGTAATGTCAAGCTGGTCTTGCACACTGAGGCCCCAAGGCTTAAACCCAACACAGCAAAGAGTTGCAGTGAGCACTGTCTGCAGGGTGGAAAGCCATCTTGCAATGCAGACCAATGTCTTTCTGCTCAGGTTCCCACTGAGATGAGTTGTCCTTCCCTGCTCATCTCACTGTCCTGACCACTGCTGCAGGCTGGTCAGCCCAGGGGGGGATTTTATTTGGGATGAGTTTTAACAGCTGATTTTTCCCTTTTGTTACAGTGCTTCTCTCTCTTAATAATGTGAAAACGCTCTGCCAGCTTCAACTCTGGGGAGCAGCAGCTGAAAGGCAGCTGCTGGTGAGCAGTGTGAGCTCAGGTTGCTCAGCGTGGGTGCAAGCTTGGCTTATCTGCTCCGAACCGGCTCAGCAGGGGCTCTGGGTGAGAGCTGGGCCTGGCATACCTCGGGCTGATCCCCCACAGCCCAGCCCTGCAGGTCACTCGGGTGGCCCCGTGCTGCTTTGGCCTCTTTGGCCCTCGGAGTGGTTCTTTTACCTCTGGACTGTGCAGTGGCTGCACCAGAGTTTGCTGTGCAGTGCTGGGTGTTGCAGGGGAAGCTGGCAGTTTCCAGGGTGGACCTCTTTCAGTTCCTGCACTATATACAGCTGAAAATCAGCAGATGCTTGCTAGGCAGCAGTTATTGCAGCAAACTAATCTCTCAATCATCTGTCCATGTCTTTACAAGAAAGTAAAAGGAAACAAAAAAATCCTGAAAAAGGAGGCCATGCACAATGATGGAACCCACTGCAAAAGGCACGATCAGTTTGTTAAAGTGTCCTTCTCTCTGTTCATCCACAACATCACTTTCTAGCAAGGGGAGGGGAGTCTGCTGCGATTTGCAGAGCAGTGGCAGGAGCTGTGCTATTGCCAAGTGCCACCTCGCTGTGCTGTCAGAGGGCACTTGCCAGCCAGCTGCTGGGAATGGAGCATGGGAGCAGAACTCTGGCTGCTTTGCTTCTTCTCCCACGCTTATTTTAAACGTTTTGAAGTCCTGGTTGTAGCTCAGATAGTTTACTTTCATAATTTCTTTTTTTTTTTTTTTTTTTTTAATCATTGCTGAAGCTACAGAAAGGGGATATGGCCTTCTAGAGCTCAAAAAATTGCTTCCTGATTCCTCTTGAAAATTTTTTGGCTTAGAAAGCTGAAATACTTCTAATGGAAGTGCACGCAAGCACATGCCCTAATGAGAAACACTTTGCCCTGTGTGCAGCATTGTTGCTTTAAGACATTTCACCCACACACGCAGGTTGTGGTTTGACTCTCAGAACCACTGGTTTTGATCTTATTCCACAATTTATTTGCTGAAGCTTGTGTTGCTTAAGGCAGTTCCTCTCTGATTTGCCCATTTAGTGGTCAGTGTTTGATGGTCTGTTTGCAGTGTTTTGAGAGGCCAGCGTTCACAAAAACGGTTGGGGGCAAAAATGGAAAGAAAATACGTTAATTTCCTATAGATGGTGCAAAATATGCCTTTGACCAGAAGGCTGAGGCCTCTGGCATGATATGTAAGGGATTAAAATGTCTCTCCTAAATAAGTTTTTCGTTGTTCTTCTATTTGTTGAGTTGCTAGCTGCTAACACTAGTCTTAACTCATTTTCAGGATTACTTATAAATGCAATTAGTGCCTAGAAACTCCCATTATGTCTTGTACACTACTCTACCTGGAGTCCTGTAATGATTTAAAGTGGATTAAATTAAGATCAAGTAAGAGAAAGCGAGTTGCTGCTGCTACTTTACTTGAGTAATGCTGTATGTTAGTGGCTTCTATTGAATAACTACAAAAAATACCATTGCCACAGTAAGTTGTTTTTGTATTTCTCTATTTGCCCAAACTCCACAGTTCTGGAAATATTTGATGATGTGCTCTGCCTGTCATGGAATTAAGGTCTGGTTTCTCTGATGAGATGATCGTTCTACATTCTTCTACATTGTGGGGAGCATGCTTTCCCACCTCACAAAGCGTACGTTCCAGTCAGAATTTACATGTTGTATGACCTCAGCCTACCCTGTAGGAATATATATTTTTTCTGTACTACTCTGTTGCTCTTCTAGCAGATCCTGGAGTGGTGACAGCCCACAGTGTGAACTGTTGCCTGTGATCGTGAGATTCCTTCCAGTTGTTCAAATTCTTCCTCTACTTGCTTGGCAGTACGTAGCAGAAGCCCACCGTGACAGCTCACTCCAGTGCTGACCCATAAGAATAGCTGGTGTCACTTGTGGCCTGCTCAGCTGCTTGAAGGGCAGGAACCAGGAAATCTCTTCTAGCAATGCTGTGATGAGAAATGTCAACTGTTTGTGAGGTGTTTGTGTTTTTCTGGCATCACTAATAGCTCTTGTGTTTCTCAATGTTTCCCCACAGTCAACCACCTGCCTCACCCAGCACACAAGAAGCAATCCAGGGCATGCTATCGATGGCAAACCTCCAGTCATCAGAGTCCTGCCTTCAGACATCGTGGGGCACCAACCAGGCGAAGAATAACTCCATCTCCACACAAAACTCTAAAAAATCAGGTGGTGGCAGCAACAAAAATGCTGGCAAGCGGTTACTAAAGAAAAGCACAAAGAACAGTATTGACATTGAAGATTATGATGAAGATCAGGACCACTTAGATGCCTGTTTTAAAGATTCAGATTACGGTATGGACAAACGAAGCAGCCTGAGTGAGTGTGTGCTGGCTATGCACATAGACCTTTGTGCATGTTTGCAGATACCACCCCCGTTTCTCCTGATACACTTGATCACTTTGTGCCACGTTGAAGTAGACTGGGTATTTTGGCAAATAATAAAAGGTCTGCACAGCAAAATTAAACAAATGCTGTAGAATAGGTGGACTGACTACAGAGCCGGTGGTGATTTGGCCATCCAGGTAGGATATATTTGAGGCATGTCACAATCAGAAGATCTTAAGAAGTGTGGAAGCCCACTGAAACCACAGCAGTCAGACAAGAAATAGGAAACTGTCCCAGAAATGTGTTATCATGTACCGGTACTTAAGACAGAAATGTCCTTGTCTGCACAATAGCAATAAAATATCTAGCTGAGATGAGTGAGAAGTTGAATTTGTACTTGGAAAAAGGGATATTTTGAGTGCTGGCAGAAAATGCAAGCAGCTGAGGCAGAGATGGTCACAAGGCCAGTTTGCACCCGTTGTATCAATTCTGCCATGATAATCTGCAGGAGCATTTTTAAGTATAAGAAGTGAGGAAATGAAGAAAAGTAATAATGTGAAGACTGATAGGGACTGGAAGTCCTCAAGTCCCAAAGAGGGGAAGAAGTTGGTAGAGGCTTATGCTGCATTATAGGAGAGTCTATGTGTGTGTCTAAGTCTCCCTGGCAAGAATGGCCATTAGAAATAATTTGTTGTGACTGGAAAAGGGGAGGGTGTCTTTCCACATTCTTAGCAGCAATGCCAAGACAAAAGGAAGATGCTGTGACACATGGCAGAAGGCTGCCCAGCCATCTAGAGTGTGCTGCATGCACTGGGATGCAGTGGTAGAGCTGGAAGGTGCTTTGGGAAAGGGTGGCTCCATGAAGCTGTTGGACAAGGGTGCAGCAAATGGCGACTGGCAAGAAAACCAAACACACGTGAAAAGAAAAATACAGAAACTTCATAATACAGACTGGGACAAAGTTTAGACAGATAAATTGGGGTTTATCCCAGAGGCTTGTGAAGGAATCTTTGGTAGAATGGTTCACTCTCATCTTTCAGATGCTCGCAGATCATTTGTCTCTACCTAATTTTGCAGGAGCCATATGGGCCAGGATGGTTTGGTGCTGAATGAAGTGGTTGAGTGAAGTGTCTTCAAGACCAGTCTAGCTTGATATAGGGAGATGTGTTCATGTCTCTTCTAATTGTGCTGCCACTGCACAGGCAAGAGGACGACTGATTTTTCCTGTCTGAGAATTTTCACTGTGTATCCTAGAAGTACCTGGTCACATCAGTTTAATGATGGCAGCTTCCGAGTGTAGCGTGTGGATGAGAGCAGGAGAAAAAGCCCCCAGCTGTGTCACTTCTCAGTGGTACTTCTGGGGATGTTGCTGTTCTAGCTGCAATGCCTGTAGTCACTGCACCCGTGCAGGGCAAATGGACGTCTCTGCAGGGTAAAGCTATTTCTACACTGAAACTATTGTCTTTGTTTCCCACTGTAGTTTACCCTTCTCTCGAATCAGATGAAGATAATCCAGTATTCAAATCCCGATCAAAGAAAAGGAAAAGTTCAGATGATGCCCCTTACAGTCCAACGGGTGAGTTGATATGGTCTGTGCTGCCCAGACTCAGACTAAGTCATGCAGGTCCCTAAAAAACCAGACATTTCTCAAGGAGTGTTTTTTGCTACCACAAGTAACAATTTCTTTAGCATGTGAAGGATTAATTCTTTCCAGTGCAGTGGGAAGTGATATGCAGTGGGAAGTGATAAGCACTAGGACTCACGCCAAGCAGTGTTAGCTATCTTCCATCAATTGGCCTGAAAAAGTTGTTCCTTAGTGGGTTGTTGGTTTATTTTTATTCACGCTCTTGCTGATGGAACAATTGGTGGCCACCTTAGCAGTGGTATAACAGTGAACCCCAGACAGATGAGTAGCCACGGCTGTTAGGTGTTGACCTTGTAAAGAGAGAGAGTGTGGGAATAGTCTCTAGGTTCAGCCAAAGCTGATGGTCTGAGTGTTTTTATTGCAGCTCACCAGAGGCAGTGACAGGCCTTAGACCCCTTTGATGTGGCCCACTAACAGGGGTATCTCTGCGGCTTGCTGTGTGTGTGAGAAGTAGTCCATGTCTCATCAGCTTGTGACACTGCATGTCCACTCTAAACTGATGGGGCAGTGAACACTGTCCATTTGGAAAGTATGCCAGAATCGCTCATATCTGTAGTGTAGGCAGAAACCTCCTGTGGCTGTGGCTTCAGGTCACGGGAGGTGCCAGCAAAGTTGCTCAGCTGAGTTCCATCTTTACTGGCAGTTTGTCCCCAAGCCACTGTGACTGGAGGCTGTTGACACCTCCTGCCTTCGCACACATCCTGGGAAGAGGCTGTAGCATCCCTGGCCCTCCTCTCAGGAGGGCAGAACCTCACTCCTCGGTGTATGGTTATGCTGCTCACACAGGCCCATTCTGCGCATCTCACCTGCATCTGCTTTCCTTGTAGCACGAGTCGGCCCCTCGGTGCCTCGGCAAGACAGACCGGTGCGAGAGGGCACAAGAGTCGCCTCCATTGAAACCGGACTTGCTGCTGCTGCTGCCAAGTTGTCACAGCAGGTGAGGTTGCTTGAGTAGTAGCAGCTGTCAGGAGATGAAAGCCCTGTCCCCCAGAAGCAGAGTCCTGCCCAAATTGCAGTGCAGTGCCAGTCCTCAGTGTTTATTCATGCCGGTGACACAAGCTTTGTCACTCTTAGAGAAAGTCAATGGGATGAAAGTCCAATAGTGTCACAACATAGCTGACGATGCCACGGAGCAGGTGATGCATCAGAAGTGTAGAGAAGTAGGAGCAACTGAAAGTAGATACCAGCCTAAGGCAAAAGGAAGCCGCCCAAAGGCAACGTGCATGAACCACACGCTGATGTGTGTTTGAGAGTCTGACTGGTGTGATTGCTTTGTCTGTGAAAATCGGCTGCTGAGAAGTGTAAGGTTTTACTTCCAAAGATTTGGTGAACCACAGGTAACTATGGGTCAGTTTAGTAAAAATATTGAGGCACTTTGGGTGTCTCTGAAGAGGTCTGATAGATGCTCAGTGCCTAATGCATATAGGCCCTGCAAATATGACACCATGAGGCGTGAAGGTGACAAAGTCTGCTGGAGCAAAGTTGTTGAGACACCTTGGCAATTTGCTGGAGTTGCAGGTTTTTGTGGCATTGGGCTTCTGTGATGTGTAATGTTAAGTAGAAGAGCGCTAAGAATGGTATCAGGGTCTCATCAAGAAGTGGACTGAAGGTTGACAAAGGGAACAGGATGGTAACAGGCCACTGTTCTTGTGATATGTATGTAAAAGTGCAGTTACAGGTTGAGAGGTAATGCATGTGTCCTAGGAGGAAGCAGTGTCTGTCCGTCAGTGGGATGTTTAATATCCTTCATGCTGTTGTGAAAGTGTGTGAAGACCCCTGAAGGTAGGCAGTGCCAGTTTTCATGGAACGTCAAAATACTTGTTCATGCAAAACCACACTGGTCTTCCAAGGCAGGGTCACTTTGGTGCTGGCTGGCTCCCACTCACCGCAGTGTTTGCAGAGGTAACAAACTGGAGGCTCTGCACAAAGCACTTACGTAGATGCAAGAAAGGCAAATGTGAGCGAGATGGTATTGGAACAGACCCTGAGCAGTTTGTTCGTGGCAAGCTTCGTGGGTTTTCGTTGTATCAGGACCCTAAGCAACGCTGCTGGCCCTTGCCATAGCTAGAGATCTTCTGGGGATTAATCTGAGATTCATGTTTGTCATTTTAAAGGAGGAACAAAAAGGCAAGAAGAAAAAAAATACCAAAAAGAAGCTGTCAACCAACAACGCGAACAAACCGGCTCAGGAAGGCAGCTCGCCAGAGCCGAAGCTGGAGTCACATGCTAGCAGCCTCACAGATCACGAGTACACCGCAGGGGCCAGCACCTTTGGGGTCGCCCAGCCTAACAGGGGATCGCAGCCGATGGCACCCGGTGTTTTCCTCACACAGAGGAGACCCTCATCATCCTCGCAGAACAATGCCTCCGCCAAAGGTACCAGGAAACGCCTGGGGTTTATGGTGTAGGAATGGGGAAGGGTGAATCGGTCATGTAATCCATGCCTTTTGCCAGGCCCTCACATGTTGTGTCTGCCATGGGTATGTAGAAGTGCTTTGGTAGGTCAGATCTGGACAGAGATAGGGCCTATGGCTGTGGCTGTCCTGGAACCATGGGCCCAAAGATGTGTTTTGCTGCTGGGCTGTTTGTTGCAAGGTGTGAGGCATCCCATGCTAGGAAGTACTCCTGAGCATGCCCCAAGGCTCCTGAGGGACATCTGCAGTGGTCACATCACAGTCCAGCCTGCCTGGTGAAGCCTTGACCAGGGGAAGATGCACCTGTGAAGGCTGTCCTGCCAGGGCTAGGTCAGGCACTGCTGAGGTTAGGTGGTGTTTGTAAACCAGTACCTGTGCTGACATGTACATGAGGACATCGGACCCAGTGGATGTAGACCAGAGCAGATCTGCAAACCTGTTCTGAGAGTTACCACAAGGGAGCAGAGGAATATAAACCTTGGGAGTAACACAGCTACACAACCAAAGCCATGGGGGAGGAAGAGGCCGCTTTTTGTCTGCCGTAGGAAGAGTGTTACAAGCTGAGGCTGTTGTGGAGTCTGGGCTAGGACCTCCTATCCTCTGCTTGAACTTTGTTCAGAAAGTGTGACAGAGGCAGGTGTGTGGGACAGGCACCACGTAGTGTGAAGACAATTGTGTGATTCCCACTGGGTGAGGCCCTGATGTAAAAAACAAGGCAACGTGGCAGATGTTTCCTAGATTCCCTTACATTTGAGTGGAGGAAAGTTGAGGTAACAGAGTGTCCTGGCAAACAGTAAATCATCTGAACAGCTTGAGTGGGCCATACAGGAGGGCCTGCATAGCCTGTGGGAGGTGCTGGGGTCATGCCAGGAGCTGGTAATATCTGTGGCTATCTGCAGAACCGGAGTGGAATGGATGTATTTGCCTGGAAGTGTGTCTTTGTGGTGAAATGGTGTCATTAGTGAAACAGGTCCAAGCCAGTGGAAGATGTGATGGGAAGAGGATGGACCCAAATCTCTGCCCATGAGCTGGGCAGCTCAGTCAGGGCATCATGAAGGGAGCTTGAGCAGGCACATGGAACACGCCATGCCCGTGGTATAGCTCAGTCCTCAAAGGAAGGAAGGAGCCGTGTGCCAAGAAAGAGAGTGGCTGATCTTGCAGGGAACAGAGCACTTTCAGGGCGTTCTGTGCAGGGTCTTGGGACAGCTTGGGGCACAAAGGGGACTTCAGAGCATCTCGATGCATGGAGCACAGGAGAGTCCTGAGCCTGAGGACTAGTAGATTGGGTATCACTGGGAATGAAGGAACTATGGAGGGAGATGGTGGGATGCAGCAGAATTAGGGATCTCTAGGACCCCATCAGAGAAGGTTTCCCCATCTTAAAGAGTGAGGTGAAAAGATAAGAAATGAGGAAATTTTCCATGGAAAGTGTTGCCCACACCATCACGGTCTGGGGCACTTAACGCAGGTGGTAAAGCTGGAGAGGAGCTGAGTCTCTATTGCATGCAAGTGCACCAATGGTGGCATGATGGGAAGAGAAAAGGCTGTGTGGGTTTGTGTGGTGCCTTGGCAGCCAGGGGAGTTTTCTGGCTGTAAGGTGGTAGCTGGTGAGCAGTGGGGCAGCGAACAGCTGCAGTACCTGCATTAGTTCTGGGACCAGTACACAGGGAACACAGACCTGACTGAACTGCATAGCTCATGAGCAAGGGCCTGGCCTCGTGGTGGTGGTGTCCTCTCATTGATAGGGTGACAGGGAACATTGTCCACTTTGGGTGTGTTGTAGTGCCTTGGTGCTAGTCTGAATCGGTAGGAAGGGAGTGTGTGTGCATGCATGTCTATGTGTGTGTCTTTTCAGTGTCCTTCTGGGAAGGCTGGGTGCAGGTGGTCTCTCTGGTGCTAGGGAAAGAGAGGGCAAGAAGAAATGTGGAGCTGCCATGACAGGTGGGCTGGTCTTAGTGCGGTGGGCCAGGTACTAGCTGTCCTCAGGGCATTGCCTGGCCTGGGACTCACGGTGGCATCTGAGCTCAGCATCCCTGTGCTGCAGGTTTCCCTTTGGGGATGGCAGAGAGGTGTGTGCCCAGCGATCCCTGGGGAGTGTGCGGGCATGCAGCAAGGGCAGGCTCTGTGGCAGCCAGCCAGGTGCCAGAGGCCGTGGGGTGCCTGTGTCTGTGTGCAGCTTCTCTGTGAGGCACCGAGGAGTGGGATGGTGCTGGCGAGGCTGGGCTCCAGCTCTTACTCTGTAGGCAAATAGGTCACCTATGAACAGTGAGATGGGCTGGGTGAGGACACAGGGCAGTAGGGCTGGCGCTGTGGATATAGGAGCCCCAGCAGCAAAAGGATGAGATCAGATGAGACGGGATGAGCCTCCCTCCCGAGTGTGGTACACTCCGAGGGCTGTACGCTAGGTGTGGGTACACCACGTGCCCCAGCCATGCTGGTGCTGGTCCTGCGGGGGCTGTGCTTCCACCGAGACCGGTCTTATGGCTGGGAGGGAGCCCCCACGCCTGAAGGGTGGCTGTGGCCTTGGGCAGGGGTGCGGGCTGGCAGCGGGGCAGCCCGGGGGTGGGGGGGTGCGGGGGGGGGGGTGGGTTCGGAGGACGGCGGGAGCCGGTGGGGGTCTGGA
>JANHGN010017177.1:0-46640 GCA_024605025.1 Megaceryle maxima
CTGGGCCCAATCAGCAGCGCCCGTCGTCTCCGCCCCACCCTCTCCTGCGCTCCCCGCCCGCCTATTGGCGGGGTCCGCTACGGCCGGCGCTGCCTCCATGGCGACGCGGCGGACGGGCAGTCGAAGATGGCCGCCGAGCCGGGCGGCGGACGCCCTCGGCCCTACAGTTGTTACCGGTCGCTACTCGTCGCTTTTACCGCCGCGCTGCTGCTGGGCTGCGGCCGTGCCGCCGCCTTTTCTTCTTCCTCTTCATGTCACCACCGCGTGCCCAGTGGCGAGGAGGTAGGGCTGCCGCGAGGGGTTCTCAGACGGCGGCGGGGGTTGGGGAGCTCCCTTTCCCGCTCCCGTGGCTGGGTCTGTTTCCCTTACAGCGGCCCCGGCCCGATCTGTGCGAGGTCTGGCCCCGTGGCCCCCCAGGTGTGGTCCGCGGCGCGGGTACCGGCGGTGACTTCGGACGGCCCGGCGCGGCGCTCTGGGAGGAGAGGGTCTGGGAGGAGAGGGCGGGAAGGGGCTCTGCTTAAAAACAGGCGAAAAGAGGCTCTGGCTGGCGAGGGGTGAGGCGCCTGGGAGCGCTCCTTGGTGTGGCTGCGGCTGAGCTGCCTAATCCAGGGCTTGTTCCTCGCCCTGCCAGGTTGTCTATCAGGTTCCTCTGAAGGAAAATCACGTCTTGAAGAGAAACGTGGATCAGCAACTAAGAATTAAGATTATATATGACAGAAGCGTTGAGGCGTGAGTATAATGTTGTGGCAACTTTTTTTTTTTTTCCTTCATATCTGAGAATGGAACTCCTGCTAACTAAAGCTTGTTTGTTTTGGTTTTTCTTTTAAATATAGTTTGCTACCTGAGAAAAGACACCTCATAAAGGTATGTCATACTTGCTTCTCCTTTTTGTTTGTCCATATTTTATTATATGGGTGAATTTGAAGGCCAGTTTAATTAAAGGCTTTGATTACGACTAATTTCATATCCTCTAGTTCAGGAAACCAAGGTTTTGTGTGCAGATTATGCCTCCATTCTAAATGCTGCCAGCATTCTGTTGAATGTTGTTTGGCAGGTGTTTGCTGTATCCCAAGGTGCAAAGCTTTCAGTGAGGAACACATATATAGTTTTTAAAGCCTCTTTGAAGCCCTGCATTCACATTAGTAGTGTCTCCATTCTTATTTTATCATTCCAATAACAAAATATGGGAATACTGAAACAAAATATTTTCTAAATACACTGATAACAATTTAACTTCTTGGAAAATCTGGATTTTTGCTCTTCTGCTATACCACAGCATCTAGCAAGTTTTGTGTAACTCCATAGTTGATGCTTTTAATATGAGTTACGTCTGTACTGCTACTGACTTTTGGTTTTGTTCTACTCAGAACAAACTTTTTCCACAAGCTATATCTTATCTGGAGAAGACATTCCAAGTGCGCAAATCCACGGGTACTATATTACTAAGCAGGTATGTGAAAGTCTGTTGAAAAACGCTTGCTGTATTTAATATTTAACACTGTATTGTATAGCCTTTAAAATCGAGTAAGAGCGTAAGAAATGCCTTCCTGAATCAGACCAGTGGCCCATCTGAGCCAGGGGTGGTGGTAGCAGATTCTTTGTAGGAAGCATACACAAATCTGCAAACTTTCTATGACCAACATCTACATTTGTTGTTGAGATCTGAATGTATGCTAAAGGGTATACATGCTGCCTGTTTCCTTTTATCTGTACCCCCATTTCTGAACCTGTTCCTAATGTCTTTTTGAACCTGTGGATACTCTGTTAACTGGAAGCATTATGTCCTCTAGGGCAGGGTAACTAACAATTCTCACCATGGAAGTTATGCTAAATACCTGTATTGAGGTGGTGTAAGACTATTCTATAGTTTCTTTTTAACAATACAACAGTCCTGACTGTCTTTCACATTTGATTGAAGGCAGTGTGCAACAAACCAGTATTTAAGGAGGAAAGCTGACCCTCACAGATACTGCCGAGGAGCCTGCGCAGACCATACAAGGTGTGGGCCAGTTATAGTTCCTGAGAAACACCTCCAGGTAAGAGAAATCAGCCAAGTGCTTCTTAACCTTTGAAATAGAAGTGTTTGTGGAAACTGATTAAAAAGCTAGTATCTCCAACTGTGCATAACCTGTTTGTGGCAGATAACTGAGTTTGAGTGACAGAATAGAGCAATGTGACTTAGTGGGAGTCTCTTTAGTTTAGACTGTTGAATGAAAAGTCAGGTTAAGTGGGACTGTCTACTGTTCTCTAAGCCTGTGTTATAATGAACTATACAGAGAGGATGAAGTTCAAAGCTTGTTAAGTCGCTACTAGTCACTTCACTATTCACCTTTGTTGATGAGTCAGATTGTCACAGAATTTATAAGTTTAGATTATATTTTTTGGTTTAAGACTGTATTTGAAGAGGGTATCCACTTAACCAGGAGCACAGTGCAAGAAATCCTTCTGAGCTGTTTTCTCCATGAATTTTTCATTCAACTAGAGTATGTGATCTGTAGATTGCTTTCTTTCTCTTAAGCTTGAAGTTTCAACTAGAGTATTAAAAATGTACCAGCTTACACGTGAAATTGCTAGTTAGGTGTGCTATTTCTGTGAGCTATTTCTGTGTTTTAAAACTCTTCTAAAACTAGTTCTAAAACTATTTCTATGTTTTTTAATATATAGGAAATAAGGGTGCTAATTTTTGGATATCTAGCTTGGCAGACTCTTTTATTCAAAAGCTGCCACCTTCCTGGTATCTAATCAATTAGAAGAGCTAGTAAATTGAAAGTTGTTCCTTGACTCTTGGTTTTGTTTATTGCCTTCATAAGGAGTTTTTTACTCATCTTCCAGTGTCTTACAATGGGGTTTTGTTCTTGGCTTCAAGCTAATTGAACTTTGTAATGCAAAATTTCTGTCATAGCTCGTGTATTTTAATTGTTCCATTTTAACATTGTCCAAGCAATGCAGGGTGTGCAATGAAAGTGAATGGCACTGTGGACCCACAGGCTTACCTGACCAGGAAGGAGTTCGAGATGCTGACTTTGTGCTTTATGTTAGTGCTCTCACAACTGAAAGGTGTGGCCATGAAAACATCATTGCATATGCAGCCTACTGCCAGCTGGAGGCTGAAATGGACAGGCAAGTGTTCCTGTTGGTATTAATTAGAAACGGAATTTAAACTTACAAGTTTTTTAATTGTTTAGATGTGTTTGTTTGCCTGTGTTGTATAATGCAGCAAAGCAGAAATCATTGTTGAAATAAACACTGTATATATGTAAAACCACAAAAACATTAAATAGTGCTTAACTTGCAAAGCTGAGGCATTTAAGTCAAAGCTAATCCTCCACTGTTATTGCCTAAACTTTATTGCAAGATCCTGTTTCTGTTGAAGCAAATGTCATACAAATTTAAAGGATAGGGCAAATGGGCTGTACTTACGTGGCTCTTGTTTCTAGTTGGGTTGTAGTTCTTGCAACAGACAGTTCTGTACCTATAATGTCTCACCTAAAATTCTGATCTCCTACGCTTTTTGTTGCTAGCACCTGTGCAGGACAGAGAATATAGGGATTGATCCCATCCCTCCCCATTTCAAGAGTAAACTAGTCACTCTATTGTTAAGGGACTACTTATGAGCAACTGAGCAAGTTGTTTGGAAGGACTTATTTTTATATTAGTCTTCCTTTTCTTTAAAATTTTCTACCTCTTCAAGTGAATATAAATTGAATTTACCAGCATTTTACTGGAAACAATTTAATTTTAAAACTGTCTTCCAGGCCAGTAGCAGGATATGCTAACTTGTGTCCAAATATGATTTCAACACAAGCTCAGGAATTCATTGGCATGTTGTCTACAGTGAAACATGAGATAATCCATGCACTGGTAAGGGTTGATGTTATGTGTTTTCCTGAAATTTGTGTCTGCGTCCTCACCCACCTCTGGGTTGTTTCAAGAGAATGATGTTTGAGGAGGAGAGCTCTTGCTTTGCTTCCTTTAGTTTGTGTGTTCATTGCCTTGAAGTGCAGTGCTTCTGGTGTGTCTGTGGTGGGTGTCATAACTCTTCTCGTGGCATTTGACTTTGCATGTGAATGTCCTACCAAAGGTTTCTGTGTGCTTGGTTTTTAATTTGAAGGGTTTCTCTGCTGGACTGTTTGCATTTTATCGTGATGATGATGGAAAACCATTGACAGCAAGATATGCAGATGGGCTCCCTCCTTTTAATGAAAGGTATGTTACTTTTTTTAACTTCTCAGTACTGCCATTGAAGGATGGTGTCATGTTGCTGATTTAGGATATATTCTTCCCTGCTGAAAATCCACCTTGGTTCCATTATTAGAATGTTTTGCCTTTATTATGTTCAAGCATTGGTGTGTGGTGCTTTTTCAGTCTTTCTTTCCATTCGCATTAAGCGATGGTATTATCCGCACATACTGCAAACTACAGCAGGATTTCATTTGTCAGGAGGCTTGAAGTTAAGCATTAAAATGACCCATGCTTAAATTCTGATGCTTAATAAACGCCTTAATAAATTGAGACTTGTGTTTTCTGTAGTCTGTCTAATGTCAGTGCAGTTTGTTTTTAAGACCTGTCAATCAAGGTTTATAGTTATGCAGAACTGAGAACGTGCGTAGCCTGCTGTGCAATTTTTGACCTGTTATTGAATGAGCAGTTTGCATTTTTATCTTCATTTAGCTGATATTGTAGAAATGTTCTTCTGGATGTTTCTTTTGGAGGTCAAAGGGTAAAGAGCTTTTGGGTTTGATGACTTTCCTTTCTATAATAGCAATTCTGAGAATTTTTGCTTAATTTCTGAACGTTTGGTAGTTGTAGAAAATATGTCTTGAGTCTACAGGCATGTTTTTAATAATCTTACTTTCACTTATTAAATCAGAGTTGTGTAGGTAATGAATGCATATCTTACAGAGGAGAAACATTGCATAATAAATTTAAACTTCAGAAAGCATGAGGAAATATAGAGATTATTAGTGATTCTGTTTTCTTGTGGAGATAATTCTTTGCACAGTAGTGTGTATTTGTGGGACAGACTTGTAACTAAAATGTTCTTCTTACAGTCTAGGTTTGTATCAGTGGAGCAATAAAGTTGTTCATAAAGCAGTGAGGTTATGGGATGTACGTGGTGGCAAAATGCTGCGCCATGCTGTTTATCTTCTGATAACGCCTCGCGTAGTTGTAAGTGTGGATTAATTTAAACATTTTACACTTTGTATGCCAATGTTGCCATCACATTCTTGAGTCATAAATATTTTTGATTCTTTAAGAAGTAATAAACGTTGAATACCCTTTTCCTGAAAGTATGGCCCAAAGCCTGTGCAATTAAGACTGTAGTTGAGAGGGTATATCCAAAGTAAAGTGGAAAATGATTGACACGCAGTATGAAACAAAAAAATTGACATAGTAAGAGGCAATGAAGGGACTGGGAAGTAAATCATAAAAGGTTAAGAAAACTGATGCTGAATAGATGCTTTAATCCTTCCCTTTAGGTGTTTCCCTACAGACTTAGACACCTGATATCTGGTATTCCCTTTGCCTTCACAGATAGTGTTGTCATGGATTTCCTCATTTTTAAGTTCATTCTCTTTTCCACTTTTCTCTTAAAAAAAAACAAACAAACAAACAAACAAACAAAAAAACCGCTCTTTTTTTTTTTTTTCCCCCCTATTTTTGATTACACAATAATAGGTAACACTTTGTCATGTTTAAAAACAAATTCCTTGAGTATTCTTGGAAATCTTTCTTGCTTCCCATGCCTCTGACTCCTGCTTCCCCCCACCCTCCAGCAGAACATATATTTAACTGTGATAAATTGGCATTGGAAATGTTATAGTATTAATCACATTTGTCCACGAATAATATTTTTGTTTGTTTAAAATCTAACACAGCATCTAGAGCAAACTTGGTTTAATTACCCCTGTTCTGAAAATTTGCCACACTGGTCAGATTGTTCAGAGCACTAAAGGTGCTCCTGGGCAGGGCCACACTGGCAAAGGCTGGGCTCCTGACTGTGAGACCACAGTGTTGCTGTGATGCCTTGGAGGATTTTCAAATATTTTGCAGAAAACCATTCCCCATGCAAAACTAGTTGACATGTACAGTTTCCTCATAGAAAAGTGTTTTTTCTCTGAAATGTTTGACAGAAGCAGAGTTGTAGTGTTCCTACATTGTTTGGGGTGGTTTGTAGTTTTAGTTTGTTAGGTTTTCTTTTAATAGTCTTCAGTTCACACATGCTATTCTTGGCTAATTCTGTTGCTGCTTTATCTTCTTGTGAATTTCCATCTCTTATTTCCAGGACATAAGTAGGCTTGGTGTTGGGGAGCTTGCTGGCTTAGTCAGCCTCTCAGTAGAAGTGTTTTACATTTGAAGGAAACAAGATGGTAGAAAAAGAAATGCTGAAATGCTTTTAAAAGATAATTCTAGAACATTAGGACTGCATATTGGTGTCTGCTTCAATATTTTGACAGTTTTGTTGAAATGTATTCTTTCTAGGAAGAAGCTCGAAAACATTTTAATTGCCCAATTCTGGAGGGAATGGAGCTCGAAAATCAAGGTGGCATGGGTACTGAGCTCAATCACTGGGAGAAGAGATTGTTGGAGGTTAGTGCTGGTATTGGGAATAGAGGAGGATGTGGGAATCTCTGCTCTCCCACCTTTGTTTTTAGGTTTGTAGTGGTACCTACTGGAGCCTTGAAAATGCAGGTGTTTCAAGTCTCACTGAATTATATCACAAACAGCACTAAACTACAAATACCTAAATGTCCAATTTGTATATATTTTTGCTTCATTGATAAATCTCAGAGTATGAGTTTTGAGGTAAGCTGATTACATTAAAAAACCTAAATGTCTCTTACTTTTTTCTACCACTTAACCTTTTGAGAGGCTTTATTCCCTTTTTAGGGGGAAAGAGGTATTCCTTTAAGTCAATTCAACTTTGCCTCTTATACATCAAGTATTTGATTGATCTGTCTGTTATTTATCTTGACTTTGTTTTTATTCATGTGCCCTGGGGTTAGCTTTTGCCATTGCTACTCCAGAACCTCATCTGATAAGTAAATGCTTATTTCCCTCCTGACATTTAAGCTTATTTTTATTTATAACTTGCTTCAGTGTTATTTTTGGCAGAGATATACTTTGTAGTTATTGTTGTATGCAGTGAGGGATGCAAGAAGGGAAATGCTTAAGGGCAGATCTTTTTGTGGATGCAATCTTGAAAAATGCCTGATTTTTGAGACCAAAATTGTTAGGTTTTCCTGCTTTTCAGTAATCTCTAGTGTGGAAGAGTAGCTTAATGCCAACTGGAAAGACTGCTATGAGAATGAGGATAATTCTAAGGATTGAATAGGAATAACAAAAGGGAGATTATTGCTAGTCTCCTCTCTACCTTTCCAGAAAAAGTTTTGTATTTGGAAAGTAGCCCTATAGTTTGGGTTTGGTCTTAATCCAACTCTCATGAAGTATTGCAGAGATAACAACTTTGGTGCTAGTAAGTCTGCTGGTGGTAACTCCTCCTAATGGCACTAGTAGAGAGGGAAGGCTGGAAAACTACATGTTTTGAAGAAATAATTGAAAGGTGATTATGTTCAGTAATAGAAATCCCAGAGTTGCATAATTAAGGGTGAGTGACTTTTGCTGTAAGCCTGAAGTTTATCAGATGGAAATAACCAAGCAGGAAAAGGATGCAGGTGGTACAATTGACAGATACAAGATGATGAGGAAATGCCACAGTGAATGGAGTTGCTCTTTTGAGGATGGTGTGAGCTTGCTTATTTTTACACAAGATAGAAAATGCCACTGAAACACTAATAAAGCTTCCTGTAGAGTGCTGTGTTCCTTCAGTCACCTGTCCTGTGTACCTTGCTTCTGAAAAGGACTACTAGAAATTCTAGGAAAACTAAAAGCTTGGCTTTCATCTTGCCAAAAGGAGACAGAAGACGTGGCGTGATTGCTACTGATAAAACCCTTCTTCTGGCATATTTATTTTACCTAAAGAAAAACAAGTACATGGAGGTCATGAATAAGGTTTAACTGGAATTTTAATGAAGTTTGACTTCTAGAATTACTGAAGCTTTGTAGGGTGGAGTGGGGAAGGGGAGTGGTATTTTGATCCCTTTTATGAAAGAAGTTGGGATTTGATTGTCAATAGTAAGAAGGTACTGGAAATAAATGGTTTATGTCACAGGAAGTATTTTCTTACAGTAATGATTTTCAGTGACTTGCTAATTATAACTGATAACTTTCAGAATGAAGCAATGACTGGATCCCATACACAGAATAGAGTCTTTTCCAGGATCACCTTAGCATTAATGGAGGACACAGGGTAAGAATTAATAAGAATTTTTTTTTTTTTCCTCCTGGGTTCATTTGTGTTTAGTTTTCATGGTGAGTGATTTTATTTGCAATTGATGCACTTGTGCTATCCAACTGCAACAACTGATGTAATTAGCATTACATTAGACAGAGTTATACCTAGTATGTTCATTTTTCTTCATATCTTCCAAAATCCATCCATCGTTAATCAAGCCTTAAAAAAAAAAAAAAGAAAAAGCAGCATTGCAATGCATAGTACTGTTTGTGTGTGTTTACTTTTTTCTTCGTCTTTTCTGAGTTGCATGCAGTACATACTATTTTTTTTAACCTCTTCTTGCAGATAGAAAGCATAAATTATCTAAAATTCCATCTTCCTGTATGCATTGTTCCTTTGCAGATCATGATGCATGGCTGTTGAATAAATTGTTGAATATATTTTGTTGAATAATTTGTTGAACATAAATTGTTGAAAAAGCAATGAAATTTTCTTTTTAGTTCATTGTGACATGAAAAGTGGTTAAGTTATATATTTTGCTATGGGCAGAAAGGGATGAGGTTTCCTTTTTTCTTCTTTTGAAGACCTTGAGCCATAGTATGAAGTTCTTTGAACTGCTGTTTCATTAATCAGAATGCTCATTTTTGTAGTAACTATATTCTCATTTCAAAATACCTTTACAGCTGGTATAAAGCAAATTACAGCATGGCAGAGAAATTAGATTGGGGACGCAATAAAGGCTGTGACTTTGTAATGAAGAGCTGTAAATTCTGGATCGACCAAAAGAGACAAAAGTAAGAATACAGTCTTTTTAAAATTATTAAGAGGAAGCCCTGATGCTTGTTTATATTTGTAATAGAAAAGAAGCACAGGTAGGTACAGATTAACAAGGAATGAAGTCCTACATACCTTCAGAATGCACCCGTGTGCATTAAGAGCAGAAGCATCCCACACAATAAATACAGAGCCAAACATCTTAGGATGTAGAATACATTCACATTAGAAGAGGGCTATGCTATAGAGGGGAGGGGAGGGACTTAATCTAAAAGAGTTTGTTTTCTTATTTTGTCCCTTTTAATTGGAAATGTAGCCTGTTTGCATTGCTGGATTGTATTTAGCACAGCAGCAGGAGACAATAGGTATCTGCCAAACAATCTGCCTCTTGGTTGTTACAATTCTCCTAAATTTTGAGGACACAACTACATAGCAGACCTGTTTTGCCTGTATGGTTTTTCTTCTTTAAAGTTCACAAAGCAATGTCATTAAATATAGGTGAGTATATTGTAACTTTTGTTTGCTGACTTGATATTCTTTAAATTAGAAAGGTCATAACCAAGTAGCAATAATTAGCCTCCAGAGAAGTTGGTGCCTCTTTGTGTGATTTACTGAGTGTGGGGGGAGTGGGAACAGTCAGTCTTGACAGAATGCTTAGTTAAATTATGAAAAGCAGTTAGTGATCTAATGTGGTTTTATTCTTTTTTTTTTTTTTTTTTTTCTTTGAGGAGGCAATTAATCAACCCATACTGTGACACTCTGAGAAGCAATCCTTTGCAGTTAACCTGCAGACAGGACCAAAGAGCAGTAGCAGTGTGCAACTTGCAGAAGTTTCCAAAGCAGTTACCTCAGGAATATCAGGTATAATGGGTCTTACATTACCAAATAACCATATGTAGTAGTTCTTGTGCTTTGCAGACAAGTGATTATAGTTAGGTTTGTTTTTTTTCTTCTGAACTAGTAGATGAGAGTAGGGATACTGAGAAATGTCTGCTTCATTATAATGAGCCTTCAATGCTAAAAAAAGCCTTGTGATCTTACTAAAAGAATAAAGGTGTCACTTGGCCATCTAACCAAATACCAGATGGAAACATTGCTGTTTAATAGAAGTACCCCCCTGAATATTTTGTTACTTCACCCATTTGCTGCCTTGTGTTGCTGCACGCTAAGAAATTTGTTCTGTTTCATCCCAGAGAATGCTATGATTGCAAAGGAGGGGCAGGGGGAGGGGTGGGGAGTGATACATGCAAATGTGAATCTCTGCATTTTTTAAGTATTCTTAATTACTTCTGGTTCACTTGGTTCATGGGTATTGTAAGCTGCTGTTAATAGCATTCCTGAGTAATAATGGCTGATGTCCTTACAGCAATAGTGATTGCTTCTATTTAAAAAACAGTTGTATACTTGTCTTTACACAGTGTAAACTGCTTCACTACCTATTTTGTTTTCCAGTATTTTGACAATCTTAATGGAGTACCAGCAGAAGAACTGCCTTACTATGGTGGCTCAGTTGAAATTGCTGACTATTGTCCCTTTAGTCAAGAATTCAGCTGGCATTTAAGTGGGGAATTTCAACGCAGCTCAGACTGTAGAATAATTGAAAACCAACCAGGTCAGTTTTCAGGACTTTGGTATGGTATTTAAGGGACTACATTTGTTAATCTGGAATGGACTTGCTATCTGTTCAAACTAATTGGAAGTGAAATTAATTTTACACTACTAGCTGTGAAAAAGCTGCGCTGGAGTGACAAGCACAGCACAACTACCTTGTACGCCTAGGAAGAAAATGCTCACAACTAATACAAGAATTGCCTGAAAGATAAACAAAAATTAACTCCAAATGATGCAAATATAAGACAAAGGGTAGGGATGAGTTGCTTGGTTGTTTTTTGAGTCTCTGAAAAATAATTCTACTTTCCACCTTTGTAGGTTTTTTGTTCAAGGCAAGGAGCTTCATGAATTACCAGAACATGGGCTTGTCTCCTAGGGTAGTGCATGAATGTACAATATCGTGGGGTTGCAGCATGCTATAGGGTATTAACTGTCTGTGCAGTTGCCTCAAGAACAAACACCCTCTGCCCTTAGGCCAGCAATTGGAGCTGACGCTCTCTCGGGGCAAACAAATCCACATAGTTCTGATGGAAAGTGCTTGCTTTTTTATTTGTTGTTTAAAATCTTGGATTTCTTACCACTTTATATTTGAGACAGAATAATTCCCAAACTGATAATGATTAATGGTCTGAGATATTCCAAAAGTAAATCTTGAACTGCATTTGGAGACATTGACTAATTATAATATATTGTGTCCTTCTGGACTTTCTGTTCCCCTAGTAAGTTGCAATTCAGTACATTCTTTCTACCTTAGATCCTACCAAAAACTATGGTGCAGAGAAGTATGGACCAAACTCTGTATGTCTTATTCAGAAATCTGCTTTTGTCATGGAGCAGTGCAGGAGGAAACTCAGTTACCCTGACTGGGGTAGTGGATGTTATCAAGTAAGTATGTGTTGGGTGTTTTTTTTGTTTTTTTTTTTGCTTGTGGGTTTCCTCCCCACACCTTAATGTTATTTCAAAAGTCAGGCATAAAATGTAGGCTGTGACTGTTAGCACTTTGTACCTGGACACTGTACACTATCTTCTTTGCCTTAAATCCCTAGATTATATGGAATGCTTTGTAAATAAATCTCTTCCAATCATAAGCCTGTAGTTTAGGTCATGCATCAAGTTAAGTGTATGACTACTGGGATGGCTTGTGTGTTATTTCCAGTCTTGCTAGGGACTGCTTTACTCCTGTGACACTTTCTCCACAGCTAAGTAGGACTACTTATATTGCAGTCTTCTGTTGTCAATGCTTAATGTTAATTAGTCACTCTCATTTTTTTTTTCAAAGGTGGAAAGCACTGTGCATGTCACTTATTTTTTAATTATGCTCCTACTTGTCAGGACTATCACGCTAAAGGTGTTGCTTTCTACAACAGTCCAACTCTGAAAAAGCAATCATTAGCAGAACCTGAAATTTACTTGTTCTCAGGTGATGATCTGCACAACAGCACAAAAAGAGTACAGTTGGTGCTTTAAAGCATTCTGGAACCAAAGAGTTGCTCTGAGTGCAGTAAAATACTTGCAGTTAATCTGTGCTCCAATACCAGGTGTTCACTGAATGTAGGATGTACTTATTAAAAGAGCCTCCACACCCCAGAACATATTTCTGATAAATCATAATATAGACTTGACTTTTATTCTTTTATTTTAAGGTTTCTTGTTCTCCACAAGGGCTGCATGTTTGGGTCAAGGACACGGCATACCTGTGCAGCCGCTCAGGTCAGGTATTAACTGTGAGCATTCAGATGAACGGCTGGATACACGTTGGAAATCTAATTTGCCCAGCCTGTTTGGACTTCTGTGACCCCTGTCCCCCGGAGAGGGATCCTCCACCTTCTAACTTAACAAGAGCTCCACCAGTCGGTAGGCTGCCTTATTTGCTGAGGTGCAACTTAATGTTAAATGTCTGAAAACTCAAAAGGTTTGTGTCAGCCCTGACTGTCAGGGAACTGGAAAGGAGAGAGACATGGCCTGGCTATTCTAAAGTCCTAGGAGTAAGAATTAAAGGAAGATGTCAGAAGTGTCCTGCTTTTTTCTGTTCAGTTGTGCAGGATAGTGGCTAACGTAGGAGAAATGTGTCTGAAACGTAACTGCTTCATGTCATGTCTCCTTCTGGTAACTGTCCTAGAAATCTAGCTTTAGCCTCCTGGCTTACCAGAAAATCTGATCTGGGTTTTAAAGGCTGTATCATTGTTACAACCTCCCAAATGATCACCTAGGTGGAAGGCAAGTTCTCATTTGTATAATTTGCCATTGGCAGTGTTAATGTTGCAATCCAGAACGTGAAAGATGGGTGTCTGTCTGCTTTTTGAGCAAGCAAAAAAGCCTACTTCACTGCCTACCAGTTAATGTTTTATCAGGAACAGATGGCTTTCTAAAAAGCTAGTTGATGGAAGATAACAGTCCTTACAGTATTTTGCACTAGTGGCTTATTTTTAAGCCTTTAACCAATTCTGTAGTTGTCAGATGTGCTCTCTACTGCTGTTTGCAAGACAAAAATAAACCTGTTTAATTTACCTGCCCACTCAGTTCTTTTTTCAAAGTGGTGCATTTGGGTGTGTGCCCTTTCAAGTAGAGTTGTCTTGTCTCCACCAAACACATTTCTGTATTTGGTGGAGTGAGTCCTGTAGGTTAGATTTTAGCATGAGAAAGCCATAACCTAGGAGATTGACATCTCCTAGCATCTAAGACCAGGCTGGATGGGTCTCTGAGCAACCTTCTCTAGTGGGAGGTGTCCCTGCCATTGGCAGGGGGGTTGGAACCAGATGATCTTTAAGGTCCCTTCCAACCCAAACCATTCTATGATTCTATTTGAACTCATGCTTGGTGTTTCTCACGTGTACATATGTGTGTGTATACGTAAAAAGTTTTTATCTGTGCAAGTTTACTATGTGTCCATGGTTTTCTTAAGCCTCATGGCTGTGTGATTACTCAGGTTATTTGGTTTGAATTCCTAGCCTTCAAAGCAAGAATAAATCTGTGCAGGTTACTGCAAATAAGTTTTTGCTCTTTTGTGGTCTTTAGTGTTCTTTTTGCTATTTTATCTTCTGTGGAAATACAAAATTCATATGCTTTATGATGCCTTGTTTTTGTTTGTTTTGTTTGTTTGTTTTTAGACTTATGCTCCTGTTCATCTATCTTGGTTGTAACCCTTTGGCTATTGATGGCTAACTTAATTCCCCTGCTAACTGGATTATTTCTCTGCGCATAGAGATAAGCACGGGGCAAGATGATGTTCCAAGATGATAGACCATCATGTTGCACTCCTTATTGTGGAGCACAGAGTTTTTTGTCTCTGCAGGCAGCTGTCTTCTGCTGAACCTCATTTCTCCTGGCAAGTATCTGTGCAGTCAGTAGTCGGGGAGGTACTGACAAAAGCAGCCAGAGTTTGAGAGAAGGAAAATTTTCCTTGTCGTCTTAAGTGCCAGTATTTTCCTGAATTTCAACCTTTTGATTTTTTTTTTTTTGACACAGTAACAAGATCCCCTATGCCAACTGTTAGACTACCTGGCAACTCAGTCAAGATTTGAAACAAGAATTCTTCTGTAATAGAACTAAGGGTTGTTTTACTGTTATGTTCTCTGGTAGCAAAGCATCCTCAAACTGGAAATATACCTCAGTGGTTTAGTCAAAAGCCATGTAAAAATCAGTTGTCATCACTGCTAATAACCCAAACATAAACAGGGGTGGGAATTTTTTTGTTTGTTTTTTTGTCAATTCTTAGGATTTATGGGGGGGGAGAAATAATTTAGTTACCAGTGGTTGGCAATTGTCTCCATAACTGGATTCTACAGCTTTGAGTCTTCTCAGAATTCATACTAGTTTGCAGTAAAGTGGCTAGTTCTTGGGGTTCACCTAAACCTTCCTACATGCACAAAGTGGAATTTCAGACTGGTAACCAAGACAACTGTCTGGAAATCCCATTCTTATTCAGCAGGTGCCAGTTCTACTGTGAAATTTAATACATCAAATATTTTAATATTCTGAGAGTCATTTGCTAGGCAAATGAATTTCCATACTGACACCCAGCCTGTAAAATTGAGGTAGGGTTTCTGCTTATTTTCAATTTTGTTGGTTTGTTTCTTAAGTAATGGCATTATTATTTTTTAAATAGTATGAACATAAATGCAGCTGCTCTCACTTTTTCTTGAGGGGCAAACGAGTAGCGATGGCAGCTATAATCTTACAGAACCATATTGACTTCTCCAGACCAAAAACTATATTGAATGTTTAATGATTTTTTTTTCCTTCACTTTTTCTTGGGCATATAAATACTAATAAATATTATGGCTTCATTGCGTATTTGTAATAAGTTGAAAGTCAGACATTTTGAACCACACAAAGGCACACTGTGGTACTAAATTAATCAGTTGATGGACAAAACGTGTAAGAGGAAGGAAATGAGCAAAATCTGTCTAGCTAAGGACATCTGCTCTGTAAGACATTTGTAAGGATGTTTTAATTTGTTCCTGACTTTACAATATGTTACAAATAACTCTATTTGGAGTAAAAGAAAGTTTTAAGTGGTCTAAATCGTTGGCTGTCCTCTTAGGATAGTTTTCATTCTTGGAAAAGTGTTAAACTTGAGGGAGCACATGTGCCCAGTGCACTACAAAAAAAATTCAAATAGAGGGAGAAAGATGATGTTACTCTGCTGCTTAATTGTGCTGTGAAGTTAGAATTGTCAGTGACTAGATCCCTTTCTAAAATGAAAGGTAGGGGGGATGGAAGAGGTGTGGAGTAAAATTTATTTAGCTGCAATTAAACTTGTTTAATAATAAGACTTCCATTGTAATTGTAAGAAAATCTTTGTGCCTACTGGGCTTGGTGTGGTGGTGTTTTTTTATTTAAAGAAACTCTTACAACACTGCTGAGGTGAGGAAGCTGCAACCTAAAACTGCCTGAAGGCATCACAGTTGAGAGACTACCTTGCACTGGGCTCCTTCACCTTCATAACTGCAGGTTAAGTTTGCTTTGAACTCTACAAGGCCTAGGCTAGCCTTAAATAGGTGTTTCTGAGAAGCAATACAAATTAGGAATGAAATGCTTTAAATGTGTATGAATTTGAATTAAGAAACACTCAGATTAATAAGTGAAAGCTGATTATTTTAATATATGCACAATCAACAGTTGGTGCAAATTGATTCCTTGAAAACGTAAGGGTTTGAGAATACATCTTGGATTCCAGATGTTGATACTGTATTTTTTGTCTGTTGTGCAATAATACAGTTTAAATGGTATCACTCAACAACAATGCTTTTGATACTTGAAATTGTTGGTTATTTTTTCTTACTGTGAAATATTTGCACTGTCTGAACTTTCTGGTTAACTTTATAACTGTTAAACTTTTTTACTGGTGTTAATTTATTGTGCTTGGTATTTGATATGCTAGTCTTCTGTCTCTGTAAGTGTGAAATTTGTCATATTTAAGTGAATATTTTTGTCTTCTCTACAGTTGTTTATCTTGAGGGCTTTTCTTTTATTCTCGCTTCCTGAGAGTTATCTGAAAGGTGGCGTAAAAAGTCGATGCTTACCTACTTCTGGGTTGTATGCATTAAAGAAAGAGGCTGGAGTGCATTGTACCTACAGGGAAAAAAATCTGTCTGCCTGTCAGAGCTCTTGTGGTCAGATTCACCAGTACCTGCTGAGTAGCTGCATCAGTGAATCTAGTGAAGTAAAACTATTACTGCCTTAATAATCTGAGATTTCACTCGTAATTTCTTTGACGTGCAGCCCTTCAACTGGCTGTGAACTGCAGAACTGGATGAGCTGGGGGGACACGCACTTTAGCGGGCAAAATCCAACCTGTTGTACCCTGTCAGTGCATTAGCAGCTGTAGCCATGTTGGAACTGCCAAGATCTGTCAAGTTCTATTTAAAGTGAGAATGAATTGGTGATGGTCAAAAAGAATATTTGAGTAAAACTGACTACCTCGCTTCTGTTTGTCTTTGAGTTAAGCTTCTATTCTGCTGTGAACTTCCACATCTTAAGGTGAATTAAATAAAATCATGTCTCAGGTTTTTAAGAGCAAAATAAATACAGTAGGAAGCATAAGCCATTTCTGAGTGTAGAACACAGCTAAAATTGTAGCTTAAACCCGTCAGTTATGTAGCCTTAACTGTAGTTTTCCCCTATAAAAGTCAGTTTTGATTTTAAATAAATACAGAGTTTGCAGGCAGCTACTTTAGTGTCCTGACCATAGTGTGGCAAGTCCATCCTGTCACCTCTCTTACACATGAAAACTCTGAAATACATCCCAAATAAGCCCTTGTGTTTTCACCAGAGCAGATGGGGCAGCAGGAGCCCTGGGAACAGCGCTCAGAGATAGAGAGTGCACTTGTCTGTAGCAGAAACATTTTCAGTATATAATGTCCACAGCTTTGGTTTTTTAAAAACATTCTATGTTTGCTTATAGAAGTAAAATATTTTGCAGTCTTTTTTTCTCCCAGTAGTTCAAATATAAAGCATTTCAATTAGAAGTTGAGGCAGGTCATACTTTAGGAACACATTTTCCTAGTGTTTCAAGCAAATTACAAGGAGGAAGGATAGTTTTTGGCTGAGTATGACACTGAAAAAAGCAGGCAATTCACTTGGAATCAGTTGAGGTCTTGGGAGACTGGTGCGGCCTTGGATTTAGGTTAATTACCAAAAGGGAATCTTGATTCCCCCATTAATTGACTGTCAGTCCAGTGCAGCTCACTCTGTTTGCAGTGTACTAGTAAATGAGGAGGACTGCTGTCACTTAAAAGCAGATGCATCCCCAGTCCCTTAAAGGGACAGTTGTTTTTAAATCTTCCTGTCCTGCAAATCCTTCTGCTTGAATATATTTTGGTAGAGAAGGAGGCTTATGTCCTTTCTTCCCCATGTTTCCTAGGAGTGACTTTCCTGCAAGATGTTAACACCCAGCTTTCTCTTAGCTGAATGTATTGCTCTTCAGGATTTATACACTAAATAAGGTGATCTTACACTATCAGACTTCCAAAGTGCAAATGTTGCCTTTTTAATGTGAAGCTTACATTGGAGATAAAACAACTGTTTTGAGAGAACTGGCTGACCTTGAACATGTTTTTCCTATTTTGGTACAGAATGTAAATATAGAACAAACTATTTTACATAGATTTTAACTGGATTGAGACATAAGGGCTAATTTTTGTTATTTATGGAGTAAAAATGTCCTTATTTTACTGTGTGTAAAAAAAAAAAAAAAAAAAAAAAAAAAAAGTCATACAAAAGAAGAAAAAAATTCTTCATCAATAAAATGCCTGTAGAAAATTGACTCATCTTGTCCTTTTCTTTGAGGGGTGACTACTACTAACTGCAAGAATAGGCACAGTAAAGGACAACCATTAAACCAGTCATTTATTTTTTGAGAAATGAAATTGCATCAAGTCTGCATATTGATCACTTTATTAAACTTTTATTTGATACTTTGAATGTAAAATCCTCTATGTTGTTATTATTAGTTCCTCTATGACATACCAGTTCAGCCTGCTGGTGAAGTAAGGAAGCTCCTGAATTCTCTGTCTCATCCTCATGGCTTTGACACTTTAGAATTATGCAATATTTAAGACTTTTTCCACTTGAAATGGAAGATCATAATTCCCTGTTTTGTGGAAAGGATTTGGCCACGCAATTCCCATTTCAGTGGAAGAAATGTTGGAGTTGCCCCTGGGAGCCCTGGGCTGTGGGCGGAGCCAAAGCAGGAGGAGGTGAGCCACCTCTGCTGCCCTTCAGTCAGGGATGCTGCAGACAATGCTTTTGGTACCCAAGCCAGCTTTGCCAGCTGCGAGACAGTTTTTTACAATATAGTTACAATACATTTATATATATTACTCTAAGTGTGAAAGACACAACAGCATTCTTTGAAAAGGCAGAGTGGAGATGATTTTTATAATCTAACTTCTTTTTTTCTTTCCCTAAGCAATACCTCAGCAAATATATAGATTAAAAAAACCCTCTCACCTTCCTCTCTGCTATTTTGGAAAATCAGATAAAGCAAAAAGTAAGTTGCTCTTCCTTTGTTTGCCTTGTCTCAAAATAGGAGTCTTTCAAAAGGGTATTAAAGCTTATAAAATGTGCCACTGTTCATTTTGTAGATGCCTTGAACTCTGAAAAACATCAGGTATGTAAAGTTACCCAAGTACAGCTATCACCTTTAAAAAGTTTTGTTTCTAAAATTAATGCCATTGGTAGCAAAATAAACAATCTGGTATATGAACCAGTTTGTGTTTAAAATTCAGAAGTTGGTGGAGAGCTCTCTCTCTTCTGGGCCTAAGATGCGTTGCTTAAGCTAGAGCAGGGTCAGGGCATTAGTCTGCAAGCTGGAAAGATGCAGGGAACCGCACTGGGGTCAGTCCAGGGGAGTTTCCCTGTGGAGTTAAAATGCGGGGCAGTTTCAAATGCAATTTTACAGGATTTCTGCGCGTCTGTAGCGGTCATTTTCATGCGTGTATAAAAAGTCAAGTATCACAGAGATTTTTACTGTTACTTGTTACATCCTGAAAATAATGGCATTGCAGAAGCTGCAAGCCGAATTGTGCGTATGTCCTCCTCGCCAGTCTCCTGTTCTCTACTCTCAGCTAATACCAGTTAATGACTATAATTTTCTGAGAAATTCTGGCACTAACGTAAATGTATTTGGCTATTCCACACTTTTTTTTTTCTTTATTTCAGTGGAATACAGTAAGTTTGACAAAGGCCAGACTTCTGCTGAGGATTCATAGTGTCCTGAATTTGAAACAAATGACCTCCCCCTGCCAAACCCCATCTTTCTCCTCCCTGCCCTGTTTTATTTATATGTGTGCTGAACATTCATGTGTCTGAACACAGTAACAATTCCTATTCTTCCAAATTGGCTTACACAGGTAAATGAAATCAAGGAAGGAAATACAAAATGAGAAAAGTTACTTAGGTTTGAGGCGAATTATGGAAACTCGTCATTTGTCCAAGTTGTTGCATCTTATTGCTGTTAGACCTTTTTTTTTTCCCCCTGTAATTTTTCTGTTTGGAGGAGTTTTTCAATGTTTCTGCATCTTGTGCTGTTCTGTAAATAATATCGGTAGGCAAAATGTCGAGATTCAAGTGAGTGAGATTGAGCTCCTGTTATGGAAATTACAAGGGGAACTATTTTCTATCAACAAGAAAGTAATTCTGGGGAAATGGCCATATTACTGGCTCAAATCAAATACTATTACATTTTACATTTGTTTCCTCTTCCTCAGGTATAATGTTGAAATTAAAGGCAGATGATTTACTCCCAGAATGAGGATGCTGAAATACATTCTTTGTTGCTTTTACAGTAAGAGTTGTCACACAACCTGTTTATTTGCCACGGAGCGGACAGAAGTCCTGGGAAGATGCGACTGCAACCAGTTGAAGGGAGGGGATCTCTACATGTGCTCTGGGTGGTTCTGCAGGCACGTGATGAAATCCTGGATCGATTGACCCTCATAGCAGATCTTGTAGATGGTTGTAAATAATGGAAACCTAAAAGAAGGGTGTAACAATGAAAATAGCTTTTAAAGTTTGTGTAAGTATTTCCATTCCATATGTAATGGAAAAAAAAAAAAGTTCGGTTTTTTTTTTGTTTTTTTTTTTTTTTTCCCTATATCAGAAGGAAGTGGAACATTTTTATCTCTCTTTACTATATCATTTTGAGTTGCAGGTGCCTTTACTGGAAGGCTACATAGGTCAGTTCAGAGGAGTGTGAGGCAGTTCTTCAGGGTGCCAGCAAAGAAGAGCTGTTTTGGAGACAAAATTTCTATCCAGCATTTTTTATTTTAGAATTGCATATCCTCTTTTTCTTCTTGTGTGCAAATTGTATATATTATTTGCATTTATTACTGATATCAAAAAGAATGAAAAGAATGTAAATGCCTAAAGATTTTCCTGGCTTAAAGGGTTTTTTCACTTTTGCAAGCTGTCTTAGTCATTATGTGGTAAAAAATGAGTCCAGTGAATGACTTGGAGCTGAGTGTGTAACTAAGTGCAATTATATGATGCATATTAGCTCAGGTTTTGATTTGAAGTTCATGTCTTGTCGAAATGAGCTTTTCTCTCTCATTTTTGAAAGATAATGACGCTTGAATCTTTTGTATCCATACTGATTCTAACAGGGTTTTTTTTGGCAAGGGTTCATTTAGCAGTGTTTGACCTCTCAGTACTGCTACTGTACGAGAGGGAATGGGAACTCTGGCTTTTCTGTTGTGTAAACTGAGACAAAGATTTCGAATTATAATCTTACATCATCCCAAGCAATTAGTAATACTTTTTATCTCGGCATTATTTGTGACACTAAAGCACTGATACCAGCACGTGTTACCTATTCAATGTGTATAAAAGTTTTTGATTAGGAGTACGCTCCCAAATTTTACATGGAGATAACTTAGCTAATGTTTGCAGTGAGATCAGTATTGCTGCTGTAACAGTGATACACTGGGCACAGGAAACCCTTTGACCCATAGATCATGTTTGCAAGCTGACCCTGTGTACAGCCTTGGTTAGTTGGACAGGGATGTCTGGGTAACTCCTTTATTATTATATTTTTGGTTTCCTATATGTCTGTGCCCTGTTTTTTCTAATGCTGTTTAGCCTTCATCCCATCCTGCTGACCATAGCAATGAGGGGTCAATCTTAGATGACCTCTGATGACAAGCCAAGATGTAGAAAGCAGTTGTTACAGAAATGAACAAAGTCATTAAGCACAAGTACTGTTAAGGAGATTGTAAATCACTCGTCATTTGTTGTTGATTAATTTTTCTAAAAAATAAAAGCACTTACTTATCAAGCATACATTTCTGTTTCAGAATCTTGTAGACTTCAGCTGAGGTCTGAGGACCTTGCAGCTTTTGTCCATTCAGCATCTCATTTTCCAGTTCCTCAATGGACTAGAAGAGAGGAGACTGATTACTTGGATCAGAGGGGATACTGCTGCAATACCAGCAGTTACCAAGAAGGTAGACAGCTAAGGATGCCTTAGCAAAACACATAAAGATTTCTTCCTGTGTTAGTATAAACATTTAAAAATCCTCCTTACTTTTCCTGTGCGAGCAAAGGCTTCTGCTACTTTTCTGTTGCGTCCCCCATAGCAGGTGGTGATTAGGTCAGCGACACCGCAGCTTTCCAGAAAAGTGGCTATTGATACAGGCCCCTTGCAGAACATCTTGGCAAAGGCTACCATTTCCATAAGGCCCAAACGTATAACTGCTGCCTTTGTATTATCACCGAAATCCAGTCCGTCGCAGAACCCCGCTCCCACTGCTACGATGTTCTAAAAACAGTTTAGTGTGAAATAGAGAGGAGGAAAGGAAACAGTCAGGCAAGAAGTGTGGTTCATCCACGTGCAGTGAGCTTTAAAAAAATCCCACAAATCTGTCTTCAGCAGAATGAGGTTCAACTTCTAATGACCTTATCTTGTGAAGAAGGTGGACAGCTAGTGACTGTTGAACAAAAGTAGCTGGACTTTTAGAAGATTTTTATAAGTTACCCACTGTTACTCCCACGGGCAAAAATCAAAGCAGCTTGTTTAGTAATACTGCAATCACCTAGCATCTATGCAATTAATGTTTTGTGTTTCTGCTAGTTCCAAGTTGGGACTCACTGACCTCCCTGTTTTAACTACTTGAAGTAATCCACATGGAGTCATACCTTCCCAGGTTTTCTCTGTGGGTCTCTAATTTAAACAGGCCTGGGTTCCATGTACAGATGCTGCAGTAGATCAAATTTTGATTTTGCCTGCAAAAATGGTCAGTGGAATTGCCCTTTTGTACAGGTCTAAACAGGTCTCTTGGGATCCTAAACATCTCCACAACTCCTCACCAATGTCCTGCACACCTCCCTTCCCAGCTCCTAAAAAAGTCCCTAAGTAAGTGTAGTCCACTCTATATGAGTATTACATCACCTAGTGCTGCTGTTGAACTGTTTGCTCTAGACATGACCATGACCCAGTGTAGATAGATACGTATATATTTTTTGGCAAAGGTAGTGCCAAAACAATGATTTCAAGAAGAGCAAAGAATTCCCACAAAGCAAAACAACCACTCCCTTCTGTGCATGCCCCCAGTTTCCAGTCTGTGGCCAAAAGCAAAATCTGAGGGTATTTGGTTTGATATGTAAAGAAACTTTTTGTATTTAAGGTTAAACAGGACCAAATTTTTCACAGAATCACAGAATGTTAAGGGTTGGAAGGGACCTCAAAAGATCATCTAGTCCAACCCCCCTGCCAGAGCAGGACCACCTAGAGCAGGTCACACAGGAATGCATGCAGATGCTTTTTACCTGTCTCCAGAGAAGGAGACTTCACAAGCCCTCTGGGCAGCCTGTTCCACTGCTCTGTCACCCTCACCATGAAAAAAATTTTCCTTAAATTTATTTTTCCTAGCCAGTAATTCTTCCTCACCCAAGAAAAGGTGAATTATTGAAGTACAAATGATTGAATATATAAAAAAGTACAAAGGATCACAGACTGGAGGCACTTTCAGCACATTTAAAAGCAAGCTCCAAATCTCACTCAAGTGTGTCCCCTCACTGGAAACTTGGTGGTTTTGGTATCAATTCCAGTTCAGCCTGGGATCTCAGTGTGGGCATCTCTGAATGTTGCACAGACATGCTGCCAACCCAGGGCGTCGCTTCTGATGCAAACTTTCTAACAGGTTATTACCTGAGCTATGGAAATAAGTTGTTAGTGGGAGCTGCTATATGTAGTAAGAGTCTTTGTTCCATGTGCTTACAACATGCAGAGAAGAAAATAACAGTGGACTAAATACTGTCCTCAGAAGCAAAGGTGCCTCTGGTAAAGATAAAGATGCAATTATATTTTGAAATGCTTTGCCATCAGTTGTATTTTTATGTACATTTTTCCCTTTTTACAGGTTGGAAAACTGGCATGTGAACTACAAAACTTATCTGTGCTCACTCAATCACATGGTGACAGGACTCATATTAGACCCTGTGGCTTACGGAAGATTCAGGTGAGGGTAGAATTTGGCCCTAATAAAAACATTTTGGTTTGAAATCACTCACTTTTAAGGCTCCACAGATCTCCACTGTATCACAGTCAAGCACCACAGTAATCCTGAAATTGGGTGTCTGCATTAATTCTTTAAAGATTTCCCCTTGTTTCTCGTTTTTGCACCCTGTGGGAAGGAAGGATGAAAGTTAGAGTGTTTTTACAATATTTGACATTACACACAATGAACAGAAACCTGAAATAAGGTCCCAGGGACCACTTTAGGTTTTATGGTCTCAATAACTGGATGTTGCAACAAGAGATTTGTGTGACAGCAGTTTCTGCTGCTGGAAGCTAGTGTTAAATGTATGCAAATCCTAGGACATTGACCAACTGTTTAATAACACTTCAAAAAGCTTAAAGGTAGGTAGCCCCTAACACAGCTTTCTGCCTGAGAAAGTTTGTATGACCACAAACCCTGCAGAAGGTAATATTTATAAATTGTTTTATACAGCACAACGACATCATTTCTGCTTTGGAAATCTAAACCAACATAATCACCAAGTATTATTAGGAGGTGTAAATGGTTAATGCCCAATTAACTCCCAATTACTGGGAGATTGACAGATGATCAAGATGATCATTTGGCACTGCTGGAACATTTTTGTTACCAGTTCTATGGAGGTCATGTATCATGTCATTACAGTGCTCGCCCTAGATATGGAGACGAAGAGTAGAGAGCCTGCAGCATTCAAGGGGACGAGGTTTGCCTTTGCCAGAGAGCCCCCAGCCAGCTGAGCAAACACTTCTGAATGGAGTTTCGCTTATTTTTTATATTAGGCAGCTTGTTTTCCTTCAGGGAGAACTCAGCAGTGAGCTTTACTAGCCTCAGGCAACTCTGGCCTCTGGTAACTATGGAGTTTCTGTCCCAACTCACAAACTTTTTGGGGTTTGCTTCTTGTTCTTAACAATAATTGAAGTTGGGGGATACCTTGTCTCTTTCTGGGCTGCATGACTTTCTGTGAGGACAAAAGCAAGGCCAAAGCTCTTTGCATAGTCATCATCACAGCAGGGCTTCAAACTGGGCCTGCAGAAGTTAAATTCTCCCCAAGAAAATGATTATTGATAAAATCTCCTAATTGTGTCTAGTCCTATTGTGCCTAGTTGCTCTGACAGCATCAAGTGCCCAGCTGGTACAGTTTCCATTATGACTGAAACATTTGCAAGGCAAAGGAACAATATTGTAACAATAATTTGTTGGGGTTTTGGTTTTGGTTTTGGTTTTTTTGGCTTCCCTAGCTGTGGAAGGATGTAACTTTAATTTTGACTGCCCTTAAAAATCAATGGGTTGTGAAAACTACCAGATGAACTTTACAGATCAAGTCAGACCCAGGTCTGGGAGGATCTGAGACTATGTCTTGGCAAGCAGTCTGAATGGGAGGGAGGAACAGAATGTTACTGGAGGGTTTTTTTGGTTTGATCTATTATCTTTTTTTTTTTTTTTTTTTTTTTCTCCCCCCTCAAACAGAAGGAATGTGATGATGGAGAAATACACCTTGGGGAGCATAAGTACACGAGCTTCTGATTACACATCTGTATCTAGACTGTATATCAACTGCTGATGTACTCAGTGTACTCAGTGTTGCACTGTACAGACACAAAAGATGGCTCTTGCCAACTCCTACAGAAACAGGATTAAGCTGTAACTTTTCCATGGATTAAATTAGCCCTCAGCACCAAAATGTGCTGTCAGTTTGGATCCCAACATCACCTAACTCCCTGGAAATCACGCTGCCTCCCTGAACAAGCTCACCAGGCACTGCACCCCCCCCTACTTGCAGAGGTTATCCCACTACCCAGCCACGGGTGAAAAACCACAGCTAGCAGCTCTCATTTGCTCTCTGCAATAGTTACCAATGGTGGTTTCACAGAACTTCTCATCAGCCACTTCTTTGGCTATGTTGGCCCCCATAAGAACACTGATTTCTATCTTCAGTTTCTCTCGAATGAGGTCAGATATGAGCTTCAGGCCATCAGGACCCTCATCGATGCCCTGAATAAGAGATGATAGTCAAAGCCAAATTGTTAGAATAGGGAAATGACAGCAGTAGAGTACCAGTAAAGCAGAAAGTGTCCCATTGTGTGCAGCTCTCTGGTTTTAGTTGGAAGGATTTGGGCCTTATATTCACTAGCATTAGCCATTAAGACAAATGCTCTGGCTTTGTACTTTTGATAACTGCAAATTCAAGGCAAGTACAGGGAGACGGTAGCGACAGCCCACGTAATCCTGCAAGAGGCCTCACATGCAGTGCTGCTGTACTGAGGCTTTCTTTGATGGTGTATTTTTAACTTTGTTTTGAATTTCTGTAGTACAGTACCATGCTTTTAAATTAAGCCTGCAAGCAGTGGCTTTTTTTGCAAGCCCAAGCTATTAATCTGGGTGCTTCATTGGTATTAAGGAGTATACTGAACTGTGCTGGGGTTTTTTTAAGCTAAACAAAGAAGTAAATTTGCAGGAATTTCCTTCCTCTCCCACTCTCCTCTGTGTACTGCTGCTTGTGAGATAATTCTGTAGGGGGGGTAAAAAAAGTAGTGGTGGAAGAGCTGGTATTGCAGTCTGAAAGCCTGAATTATATTTCTTAAATTACAATTTTAAATGGATAGTTCCTGTAACATGGTCAAAAGAAGCACTGGTACACTATATTCCTATGCTTTCCCTTTGGCTTTCAGTTTGAGATTCTCTTAAAATATTAATTCCTTTTACAATTATGATGATCTGGTACCTCTAACTTTTAAAAAAGAGATTCCTCAGTCCATGCCAGACTAAAATTGCTTCAGTTCTACAAAATCATTAGTGTTATTGTGCATTTTTAACAGTGCCAAGAACAGCTTTAGCATGTTCTTTGAAGAGGCAGTTTGACCCGCTGCTCTTTCCAGTAAAGAGTTAATTGAGGCTATAGTCTGACAAGTATATTTTCTGTCAGCAGCACCAGCTTATGTAGCCCTCTCTCTCTGCCCATTTTCACCTCCATGCTAGGCCAAACGGGAACTGATCCAAGCTAAAGATGGCTGTCAAAGATGGTTACTCGTAGCCCATCCTTTCCTCTCTGCAGCAGAAGGGCTGGCAGAGGCTGGGTAAGTTTTAATTCTTGCATGAATAAATGCTTGTGTTTATGCAGTGCATGCAGCTGAGGAGTGGAGCTCTGACCCTTAAGCTGACACTATTTATCTGCTCTGTACAGATTGAGTCTTGTGGAGATGACAGCTTACCTTGATGAGTGAAATCCCAAATGTCCCAGGTTTTATCTGGCCTGCGATCTGCTCACAGATTCTTCCAACAAATTGATGTGGCAGAACAAATACTAAAATGTCTGCACCATTTGCTGCTTCGATAACATCTGGTACAGCCACCTGAGACAAGAGTGACAACCAAAATGAGCCCCAGGTAGGAATCCTCACACCTTGCAATATACCTGTGTGCCAAAGCCATTTGAAGGCACGTGACAGATGTCCTTAATTTTGACTGGCAGTGTGGTGTAGCTGCTAGCTCTCAGGTGAACAACTGCAGCGCTCTCCTGAAATGTCCAAAGCAACCTAGCAATTTTAGGTTTGTATTTTTTGTAATTTTGTTTTTAACTTTCCTCCCATCCCAGCCCTGTGTGGATAATCTGTGGAAGATGATATACTTTCTAAACTTGCACCATCCTGGGAAGCCCCTTTGGTGGTTCAGCTTCTTCAGGTGGTTCCTGAAGATACTGTGCAAACCCCTATGGTTCTGCAGGACTGAGGGGTAGCACCAGGGAGCCTGGGAACAAGCAGGGAGACAGAGACTCTTCTGGCAGTCTTTAGTTTCCATAGGTCCCCAGCTAAGAGCTACTCAGGAATAAACTGTATCAAAAGGCAGGGATTCTTACCATATTTGGGGTGGGATGTGTTTTTAATATATAGCTTTTAAACTTCTATTTTAAATATTTTTGTTTGTTTGTCTTAAATATATAGTAACCTGACCAACAGCTAGAAAAATTTACCCAACACACTTAATAATTACAAAGCCATATCTTCCTCCAAATGCTAGTATAACTCTGTACAACAATTCATACAGGCTACAGAGGCAACGGCAGGTGATTCTGAGCCTGCTATCACAAGCAGTTCACAATCAGAGCAAACACTGCCCTTGGATGCAGCCTCGGAGCACATCTTAGAGCAAGTGGGTTCCCAGCAGGAGAACCAGAGCTTCTGCCAGCAAGGTTGCTTCTCTGGGAAAACAGCAAAGTGGGAGTAGGGCAGAGGCTGGCAGTGCTATAGGGGCACTGGTCCTCTCTCTCCAAAACATTGCAGAGCAATGCAAGGAAAAAAATTAGTTGTTTGGAGTTTGTTTTCTCAGTCAGAGATTAGGTCCCTCCAGGCTTTACTGCAACCGGCTGGTTTCTGCTGGTAAAGCCTCAGACTTTGCTCTAGACAGGTGAGGCTGATCTCAACTGATGATGACAAGCCTGTTGATCTGCTCAAGGGTTGGAAAAATAAGTGACAAATCAACTGTAACCCAGGAAAAGTGTGTGCCAAGCTCAAACCACAGGAGTGCAAACATGCAATTGCAGCACTAAAGGGAGTATTAAATATAACCACTCTCCAAGCACAGAGACCCACCATGTGCAGTGTCTTAACTTCCTTTTACAAATGCAACTGTTGTAGAAATGTGGTACTACTTTTTTTAATTCACAAAAGAGCAGCATTATGAAAGGTCCTGAAGAGACAGAACCCCTCACCTTGCTTGCTTCAGTTAATTATCTAAGCTAATTAGTCGGAGATGCATAACTTGGTATTTTAAATGTTCACAAAAATTAAATACCTTATATTTTTGGTGGCATTTACAGCATTAGTAATGATAGTGGTGTGTTGCTATCCTGAAGTCACCCATGAGCCAATAGCTCCCTGATCATCTCCTTGAAACCCCCAGCTGTTAGCTCTGTGCTGTTGATTTCTTTTTAAGAAGGGAGAGCAGTAGCTTTCCTTTTTTTTTTTTTTTTTTTCTTTCTTTCTTTCTTTCTTTCTTTCTGGAAGATGCTGTGGGTTTTAAATATCTCAGTTCTGTGTAGACAAGATCTCTGCCTGACATTTTAGAGATATGCTGATTTCTGCCAGAGAGGAGGATGGTGCATTACCAGACAGTTGGGTGTTTGAATTTGTGTGACAAGGAGACAAGCAGAAGTCACATAAGCAAGTTATATTTCAATATTGGAGTGAGTGAGGTGGCAAACCAGAATGAGCAGTGACTCCTAGTTTTAATTTTGTCAGACATTTACCTCCCTTATACAAAATAAAAATGTTTGTGCTTTAATTTTTTTCAACTTACTACATTTTTGGGTATCTTGTATCCAGGCAGATATTTAATGTTTTCATTTTCCTGGTTGATTATTTCTGAGAGTTTTCTTCCATTGATGATCTCCTCAAATACCCACATCTTGACAGTAGGATCAAATCTGTTGGACTTCTGGACATTTTTGCCAATGATTCTTGCTATGGCCGATCCCCTTTAAAGAGAAAGAAATCAAAATAACTAATAGGAACCAAATAGTTTTGTTGTGAATTTGAAACACAAATTACTTTAAACTTAAGAGCTCATAAAAGGCCTGTGCTATAAAGCTTTTCAGATGCTTGCTACGTTTATCAGAAAGCTTTATTCACTACCCTCCATCAAAGCCCTGTCAGTTTAAAACTACAGAAAGTAGAAATAGAGAAAAGATAAGTGTAATAAGGGATCTGGAGTCATATCAAAAATTAGAGTGGGAGTCTGATGCACCATCAACAGCATTAAAAAAATACAGTATTTGGGATTAAAATCTCTCTTGTTCCTCAGATAATATATTTTTTTTTCTGAAGAACAACAAATGCAAAACAGTCTAGGTGGTAAAGCAGTGCTGAGTGATCTCACCATGACAATCTATCTTTGTGCAGCTCATCTAAAATAGATGCATCCCACTTTCCTACCAATAACCAAATATTTGCAATAAGGATTTTATGTAAGAGCTAAATCCTCAGAAGTTGTTCTGTTCTTAAAAACAAAACAAAAAACAAAGAACTTCAACCTGATAGTTTATTTATTGTTCTAATTATCACTATAACAGGATCTGTAATAGTTGCAGCCTGAGGATATTTTAACAATCCAATTTACTCTTTTCCAGTCATGCTGAACAATTTTTTAAACTCAGTTCAGACAATAATTTTATTTCCCCATCACCACTGCAGCCTTGCAAAACATTCACTTATTTTCTTGGCAAGAGAGAGTTAAAAAAACCCGCAGAAAATACCGGAAGTATTGCTTAATGTTCTTTAAATGACATGGTGATTATTTTTACTACTCTGTTCCCTCTTTCTGTTTTAATGCTGCTTTAATCTTCCAAATACAGGCCATTCTACTAACTCAACTGAAAGAGCAGCTCCAGTTGCAGTGCTCTTGTCCTCTGACCTGCTTGTGACACACCTGCAATGAGGAGCTTGAACAGGATTTAGCTGTGGTATGTTTTCTGGAACTGATAAAGGTTTTGAGTATATCCAAGACAGAGTCCAGGTAGGTCTGTGCTGTTAGTGATTCAAAGGAGAACCACACCATAAACTGGCTCTCCTTGGCTCAACCAGAGTTTTGATGTAACAGGTTTGCCCGAGGTGGAATTGCTCAATAAGTAATAAAAGAATAAGGGCTTAATCTTAATCCTTAACAATAAAGAAATTCTACTGAGATTAGGATTCATTTTGCTCAGTGTTGACTATGTGCTGTATCCTGAGCTTCTGAAAAGCTTTACTGGGTTTGTTTGTTTGTTTGTTTTGGGTTTTTCTGTTGGTGGTTTGGTGGTTTTTTTTGTTGCTTGTTAGGGGTTTTTTGTTGTTGTTGTTGTTGTTTTGTTTGTTTGTTTTTTTTTTTTTCTTTTAAGAGATGATTGCTTTTGGTTCTTCAAAATATTTAGGGAAATATTTTACGGGTGAACCTTTACTGTAAGAGTTGTACTTTTTGGAAAAAAAGGCATGCACTTCTATCCTACGTTCATATTATTTATAAAACTATTTATATTCTGGCTCTTTTGCATTGCTATCAACAGAGCACCCAGTCAAGACCTGAATTGTGGCTCTGACAAGAAATGTGTATTAATAAGACATGGGTTTTTTTCATGGATAAATTTGAGATCTAAATTCATTGTCCAGCTTGTGCTGGAGTCTCCAACCTGAACAATGAACTTAGATGTCAAGCTTATCCATAAAAATAATTTTTCTAGCTATGTACCAAATTGCTACAATTTTCTGTTGGAAGTTGCAGACTCCAGCTCTAACCTCTGAAATCCCAAATGGGACTCACAACTCTCAGTAAGTAAATCTGATCTAGCAGAGCTGTCATTAGCACCATGCTTGGATGTTGCCACCCAAGCATTTTCCTATTGACAAGATATCGGTGAAGGTATCCCAGGCAAAAAGGTAGCTCTATAAATGACAGTATTTTTGTTTGCTTTCTCTTTAGATGGATGAGGATCTGGGGGAGAAAGGGTTTAATGTTTAAAAGGCATTGAGTAGTCATTGGGGAATATACCTTGACACAAAAGCATCAAACAGTTCAAAACTCAATGCTCTGTTTACTTAGCCTGTTTAAAATTCAGTCACCACTGATGAGCCTTGGGAAGAGGAATTGCTTTGTCTGGGAAGGCAGAAGAGGGCTGCTTATGCAATCAAAACCAAGGACGTTCACATATAAAAACTTTGCCATGGTTTTATTTTCTCCAAAACTCAATTTAGTGAAGATTCACAGAAGGCAGAGAATCTCCACTTAGTTAATTTTGAAAAGTAAGTGAAAACTGCCAATCATTTTTTTTTCCCCCAGTTATGTTAATTCATGTTGGAGGTGATTTCCATATTGCTAAGAAAAAGGCGGCTTTTATCTGGAGATTTCCTATCAGCATGAGAAAGCTTTGATGTAGAATAACTCAAATAAGATCCATTATTTACATATGTGAAGATGAAAGTGTTTGTGGTGTACATCATATCTGGTGAAAAATAGAGCTTAACATACCCCACAAACCAGCTAGTCCCTTCCCTGCACAACGGGCAGTCACATAGATTCATGCTACTCCTGATAGTGGTTACATTTAATTGATTTCTTACTGCAGTTTAAGCACATTTCTAGTCTAGAAGGGTGGATTTTTTTTTTTTTTTTCTCCTTTAGATGTTTAAAGGTGACCATGTCTTCCTCTAGTCTCTTTCTTAGCCAACCATCTCAAATTCTTTAAGTTATACTATTGCTCAGGTTGGAAGGAACCACGAGAGGTCTCCGAAGTGGAAACAACAGTGAGTTCAGATAGGTTGCTCAGGGCTTTGTTCAGTCAAGTCTTGAAAACCTCCTCTCTGGGCAACCTGTCCCAATACTTTAATATTCTCACAGGGTTTCTTTTTCTCCTCTCTTTTTATATCGAGTCAGAACCATCTCTGGTTCAATTTATGACCACTAGCTCTTGTTTTCCTTCCATGCACCTCTGTAGAAAGACTGGCTGTCTGTCCATGTTGAAGACAAGAATCTAGTTCCAGATGGGTCTTTGCTGAGGACTCTGCAGTCCAAATGAATCTAAGAAGATGGGGAGAGATTTTAGATTCTGAAGTGCAGGGCAGTGAATTAAACCTCTATTTTAAAAATCATGATTAACATAAACACAAATGCTCCTGCACCTGGCTGGCAACCGCCAAATGCAGTGCAGCACTTGCTTCACTTAACTACATCACTCGTGTCTTCTGGAGGTGTTGACTTAGTAAGTCCCTGTGACCTGTGGAGCTTCTGCAGCTGATGTGAACTATAGCAACGTGCTGCGTCACGTGTCAGCTGTGTTTCTGAGCTGCAGGAAAGACTCAAGAGCAGTGATCTGAACTGTCACCCAGATATTCAGGAGGAACTTAAAAAAAGTGTTTGGCAATGATAAATATTATATTTCTATATTGTGCTAAGACAACCTCTTCTGCCACAGGGGCTATCAATAGATGTGATTTAGATATCAGAGCACAATGTTTATCTCCTCCCCAAAGATTTTGCAGTCTATGTAATATGGTAGGAAGCAAGAGATGAGCCCAGGCAGACAGGCAGTATGACTAAGTAGATAGTATTGAATAAGCTGAGGTCTCTGTATCTATGTGGCATAACTCTTTCCAAGCTTATAGGTAGGTACATGTGAAAAAAAGAGAACTTTCTCAAGTACAGATCTGAAGGAAGACAACTAGGTGGCTTTGGAGAACGTCTTCCTGCAAGGGAACAGCCTGGGAAATGTAGGAGGTGCTTGCTTGAGGATACATCAAGAGAATGATGAAGACTGTCACTGTGGGCTGACCAAAGGTAAGAGCTGAGTCCTAGACACACAGCAATGGCTGCTGAGGTACTTGGAAGTGACAACGAGCTGCCTGCACAGGCTTGGATGTCTGTGATTAAGGTGAGGGACAAGAGGGCAGTAGGGGAGGGATGCAAGTGCCGGAATGACATGGTGAAAGTGTCAGGCAGGGAAATGCTGGTGCAGAAATGATGGGGCAGGGCTGCGCTGGGCAGGGCCAGAGAAAGCCAGGTGCATGATCATGAGTTCCCAGAGAAAGCTTAGCTGTGCAGTTACATGGGAAAGGCTGTATCGGGGAGATGTCACGCACAAAGAGCCTGTGATCCGGAAAGGGCATGCACAGGGTGTGGGGGGAGGGGGGTGCTCAGGAAGCAGTGGACTGGTTTGGCAAGGCAGGAAGGCAAAGAGCCGTATTTTATGGTGTGTTCTCAGCAGCTCACAATCAACCACTCCCTCACCTATTGATCTCTTTTTTTTTTCTTTTTTTTTCTTTTTTTTTTTTTTTGGCATTTGCTTCCACATAGCTGTCAGATATTTTAAAAATCATAAGGATCCTGCCCTCCTTATACAAAAACAATTCACAGAACTACCTGGAGGGTGGGTTTACTAATCCCAAGTGCATGCATGTACATGTTCATCTGTTTGTTTGTGCTCGGTTTACATAAACTGTAAGAAAAGTAAGATGTGAAGTCCAGTGACACAGGGTTTACTGACTTCAGCGGGGTCTGCCAGACCCCAGGAGCTCTGGAGAGCCATGCTTTTGACCACCTAGAAAGGACTGAAAAGTAGCAAACATATGAATGAGGATAAAGATAAATGGGGGACCTGAACACAATGCTTGTACAAGACTGTGTCTTCAGCGAGATGCTGAGGAGTCTGGGAGTGAAAGGTATCAGTAAGTCACGGCTTGAAATGAAGCCTGTGCCCCTGTTCCTTCAAAGGAATACAAATGGCACCACCACTGTCCTGACTACTGAATGCTCACAGGCCTCACAGTGTGTCACAGGCACACACAACTACAGGGGCAGAGCTCTGGTGCTCTCTGGAATCTCACTGTTCTCTCACCAGAGTTTGAATGGCTAATACACCTCAGTGATGCAGAAGCCTCACATCTTTCCCCTTCTTACTGGCTGGTGCACCTCCCTGGAAGTGTTCAAGGCCAGGCTGGATGGGGCTCTGAGCAACATGCTGTAGTGGGAGAGGTGTCCCTGCCCATGGCAGGTGGGTTGGAACCAGATGATCTTTAAGGTCCCTTCCAACCCAAACCATTCTATGATTCCATGATTCTGTGATGACGGTCCCTGCCCAAGGAGTCCACAATGCTGAGGCAGGACGCCACCGGGACCAGGGCCGCGGTTTCAGGACCATGGAGACCCTCCGCCGCGCGCCCGGCATCCCCCGGCTCCTGCACGGACCTGTTGCGAAGCCCCCGGCAGCGGCAGGGGGGGCCCGGCCCGGGGGTCCCGGTGTGCCGCCCGCTGCGGGGAGAGGGGAGAGAAAACAGGGAAGGAAGGGGAAAAGGGGAGCGAAAAAAAAGGAAAGAAATGGGAAAACGGGAGGAGTGGGGAAGGGAGGGGGGCAGAGGAGAGGCGGGGGAACTGAGGGTCCCCCCTCCCGCGCTGCGGTACTCACCAGTTCCCCGAGCCGACGATGCAGACGCGGAGTGGCGACATGCTGCGGGCTGCCGGCGGCTCGGCTCGGCTCGGCTCGGCTGGGCCCGGCCCGGCCCGGCCCGCCTGCCAGCACCGCCCCTCCCGGCCCGGCCTCCGGCGCCTGCGGGAGGGACGGGCGTGAGCGGGCGGCGGCCTCGGGGGCAGTACCGGCTTCGCCCGGCTCCGCCTGCGGCCCCGGCGGCTTCTTTGCTTGGGTCTGTCCTTGCCCCGAGAGGCTGCCCTACAAGCGTCGGCTGAGTCCGAGAGGGATTCAGTGCCCTGGAGGGGGAATGGGGAAAATGGTGCCTTCTCCGAAAGTGACGGGGATGAGGACCTGCGCGGGGAAAGCGGGCAGCTCGGCACCCCTCGTGGTGTGCGACCTTCCTCTCTGTCGGCGGCCCCCAGAGTCTCTGCAGGGTGGGTACTGTGGCAGAGTCTGGGAGGGATACAACAAGTTGGGCCCTTAGGGGCAGTTGGAAACATCCTGAGGTCCCACCTGTCCTGACAGACACATAATGGCTTGGATTTTTCTGAGAGATGAGAAAGGTTATGAGTGCATTTGCAGAGGTAAATTCAGCTGGCACCGAACTATATCACACTTCATAGTATGGGATGTCAAATGAAAGTTATCTGCAAGGAAGGATGAAATAGTGTCATCCTTTTTCCCCTATATGGTCTAGTCATGCATAGTGCCCTATAAATGACCACATTTTACCTCTCAATCCTCCACTACACCCAGACTCCTCTCCAAAGCAGCCTTTCTCTCTCATTTTTGAGCCAAAGAGCTGCATTTGCTGCCTTCCCTGCCTTGGCTGTCCTGCTTCCCCTCATCATCCCATGCCTGGGCTCCCTTCCCCAACAGGGGGCTATAGGTTCAGCAATGACCCACATCTGTTGCCCTCGCACGGGAGCTTGACTCACTGAGTTTCTGCCTCTGTGTGACAAGGACGGCCTGTGATTCATAGAGGGAGTCTGTCTGCCAGCATTTCAGAAGCCTGTAGGTGTTTCTGGAGGTACACATATGCTCAGCTCACCTGCTGTCAGCTTCATCAGCTCAGCTATTTGGTGCATCCTTATGGTGATGAGAGTGTTTGGGGACATAACAAACAAACTAGGTCAAAATCTTGCAAAAATAATATTGTGAGAAAATGACAGGGACAGGCTGCTGAAAAGGAAGATGTGGTTGGGACTGTGGACACATGCAAAAACCTGATAGGGAGCTCTGTGAGAAGAGACGTTAGACGTGCACAGTTTGAGCACAGGCAAGACACAGGAGCCTTTTTTCTGGTTCCAGGTGCATTTTCTCCTGTCTCCTACTTGCACACTATGATGTGCTCTTTCTGTGGCTCTATAGCTCCTCTGTACCTCTTGGCTCCTCCTCATCTTCACAGTAAATCTTCACAGGGCAGGGATTAAGATAAAGGGAGAAGAGAGCTATCACCCTTCTTGCCCTTTCAGCCCCCAAGGCTTCTCTGATTATTGCAAGTTCTTCTGACCTGGTGAGTCCCCAGGACCCAAGGGGAGGACACGCTGAAGCATTGGCTTCTGCAACTATTGCGTGCAACAGATGTCCCTAGTCTATATAAGTACATAAATATTGCAAATTGTAATGGTTTCATCTAAATTAACATGGAAGCTTTTAATTACAAAGAGGAACTGTATCAGTTTGGTGGCATCTGGACTGATGGATTTATGTGGTGTCTGCAGTCAGGTTGCACTGACCAAATGGTCAGTGCACAGAAGCTGGCAGGGGTGAGATTGGCAGAGGATGAGCAGGCAGATGGATATGGCAGCACTGTGAAGAGCAGAGGATGCAGCCTGGGACTGTGCATGCATTAGCTTATACATCTCGGATGCTAATTGGCCATGGAAGTAGATAACTTGTGCAGCTGCTGAACTGTCCTCTGGGTTAGTGCAGTCACTGTTCCATGGAGATGGATAAGAGAGTGTTCATACACAAAGGACCGTTCCAGGTGTTCCACAGGCAGGTTCAGATGTCAAGGCTCTCTTAGTGGTGCTATTGTGTGGGGACACAGAATGGCCCTAAAAAATGGGCCTTTTTGGCAGATACCAGAGCCCCAGAGCTACATAGCACACACTGGTAGATGCTGACAACTGTTGTTTTATCAGGCAAGGGGAAGGATCTGCTCTTTTTCACAAAGGCACAATGTTTGTTTTTCACATAAACCCAGGAGCACTACCTTTCAAGTGTGAGTCATTAGTATGTTACAGACATAAAATCTCAGTCTGCTTAATAAGGAGGATAAAAACAGCCGTCTCAAGGCCACCCCCACCCAAACTCACCTGATAGTCTACACCTAATGGGTCACGGACTTGTCAGCAGCCAGAGATGACAGAAATGGTTTTCCTCTGCCTAGCAGCTACTGCAAACAGAAAGAACTCACCATCAGTGCTGCAAAGCCAGGACAGCTGGCGGGCAATTTGTTCTAAGCTAGGTGTGGCTCTTTCCATAGTGGCAATGTGGTATTTGAACACCTCAAGAAATATGGCTGAGAAATGCCAAACTTGGCAGGTACCAGGCAGAAGATGTTTAGGGAGGAGAGGTGGGGCCAGGTGTTCTGTAGGGAGGGTCCCGAGGGCAATGTAAAAGGCAGTACGCTCTGCTCTGTGGTATAGATATAGCCACTGTGTGCTTTGCTTCCTTGGCCACTGGTTGCTGACCTATACTACTGACTGTATAGGGTAAAGCAGGTGAGTATGGGATAGGAACAGTCCTCCCTCCCTGGGTGAGCCAGAACTGGACCTGGAAAGGCACCCTCTGTCTAGTTCTTGCTACCAGCTCACAGCCTTATCATGCTCCATCTTAAAACTGGTTAGCTCCCCCCCCTCCTTTTCCTACTGAGAATCTGTTTGAGACCATTACTCCTTTCACAGTGAGAGCCCTTCTCCCCATTTCATAGCCAACTTATGCCCATCTGCTCTACCACATGCGCCATCTATAGATATGAATCATTCTCCCCTGGTGCTTATTCTCCCCCTCTGCCCACCTTAAACCCCAAATGTATTTACAGAGCAGAATTGGATCCCTTCTTGCCATTCATTTTGCCATATCCTGTTATCTTCTATTTTCTTTTCCTCTCATTACCCGGGAGGCATCTCTCCATACCTGTTCCAGCATGAATTCAGGCTTGCTGAACACTGATAACTTCAATAATGCCCTAAAAATCTCAGTGGAATTTTACCCAGTGCCTTGTATATATTTAGTTACTGTTCCTGGAAATACGTGCTTTGCTACATGTAAGACTGCACGTATCTTTTTAATAGCTATATCAGGCATGTGGCTTTTCTTCTGTTGTTCATAGTGGGTAAGTTTTTTTAATTTACAGCAGAAATTTTGTCAATCTCTTGGTGCATGCCTCTGCATTTTATGCTGTTACATTTCAACCCATGTCTGTTACTAGGGCATAACAATCATATAATTCTCCCTGTAGGATTTCCTCTCTATTGAAAATGTCTCCCAACTTTGTCATTAGCAAATTTCATTACCCTACTTGTCACTTTTTGTGTCAAGCTAACAAAATTATTCAGGAAGACCGATTCCTCCAGTCCTGTAATTTTGCTATCAGCCCCATCAGCAGTTTTCACCCCCAGTACTATTCCTTAGGTATTTTATAGTGTTTATGTTAAACCTCATCTTCGTCGGTTTAACTAATAATTATCTAGGTAATACCAAATCAAATGCTTTACCAAAGTCCAGACTGATAAGATTTATTAGTTTTCCTTTGTCTGCAAATGCGAATATCTTATCAAAGAAAGGTACTGGGTTAGTCACATATAGCATGCCTAGCACTAACACTTTAACCCATTTTCTGCTTCCCCCCCATGCTTTCTGTTCCTCATGGCTGACACTTGCTCTAAAAAGCCTATAGATTTCAGTGATGCAGATTATTCAGTCTTCAGAAGTAAAGGGTAAAGAGCTGTTGAGTTTTGTGCCTGTGTTGCACACGATTTCCCTATCTATCCTGTTTCGCCCATTAAGTGTGATGCCTCTGCCCTCTGGGGTTATATTTTCTTCCTTATGGAAACTGAAGTAATATATTCCTTTAGCTCTTAGGTATTTGCCCTGCTGTTACTGTTGGTGATGCTTTCCTTTGTTTCTGTTTTAATCATGCAGCTAAAACCCTTCTGTTCTTGTATTCCTTCCCTGTGCAGGTCTGATTTGTTTTGTTTTGGAGCTGCATCTTTAATTTTGGAAGTTGAATGATAGATTTCTCTGCATATCACTCCCTTCTGCTTTATTTCACTAGGTTTTCTGCATATTCCCAAGATGTCCTGCACTGTCAGCATCACAGTTCACATCCTGTGTGGGCACATGGAGCTACATGTAATGTTCTGCCTTATTTTGTCCTATCTCTTTGGAGAGAAGTAAGTTTCAGGGAGCCTCTTCTGTCTTGTGACTACTTGAAAGCAAAGCAGATTATGAATTTTGCACTCCCTGGGGTGATGACCAGACAGCATCACTCCTTGGCACCTCTAGGAATGCAGGAATCAGAGTTTAGGGAAGAGGAAATGAAAACTGAGGTTGCTTTTTTTTTTTTTTTTTTTTTTTTCTTCCAAACGCTGTGGGCTAATGTCAGCAGGACTCAAACATTTAGTTTCCTCATCTGCAGAGCCATGAGTAGAGTTAGAGTTCGGGTAGGTCTGAGTTTAGAACAAGGGTTTCCGGGTTCTGCAATCTGCATTACTGGCCGGCCTGAGTGTTCACAGAAACCTTCCCCTGGCTGAGGTCTGCAGACCATTAAAAACCTACCATTTCATCTCTACCTAAACTGCAAGAACCACACCTGACCCTCACCTTATGCTAGACAGCCTGGGGGTTGGCTTTAGCATCAAAATAACTTGTGCATCACAGACCTCTTAATTTTCCACTGGAAAATATTTGCACATAAGCTTTTCCTGAATTATATTCTAAATGGAAGATTTACATGGTTTTAAATGTATATACATAAACACTAAATTGTTGTATGCTCAATTACTTTTAATTATAGGTAGCAAATAATAAGCATTTATACTGAAGTAGCATGTAATATCTCAAAGCAGCTCTTCCAGGATGTTAGGCACAAATAAATAATGTCAGTTTATGTCCCTAAGAGCTGACAGTCCAAATTACTTACAGCTTTACAGGTTCCACATGGACTTCTTGCAGTCCATTTTTACTGATTCATAGATCTGGAAAACAAATCAACAGTTAAGTTTTTATTCCACTATTTTATTTAGTTGAGTCCTCTGGTGAAGGTTCTTATCGGATTATAGAGGAAGAACTGTTTTTTCACACTTAAATTAGTTCTCCAAGAAGGTGCTTAGCAGAAAATGAAACTGGATTTTAGCCCTATAGAAATCTACATAATTCCAATTAGTTTAAGGAATTCAGGCAGAACAGACTGGGAGGCAATTGTAAACCAGCTGTACTCTTTAGGGCTTTCTGTAATCCAATGGAGAAGGTTTTCAGAAGAAGCAACAGGACTGTATCAGAATTGAAAAATGCATTTGCTGGAAGAAAAGCAGCACTGATAACTTAGACTTTATATAAAATAGATGTCAAACCCCAGGCAACAGACCTACAAAGATGTTCCAGAATCCAAATATACCTTCTCCGTAGGCAGCTCAGGCTGCAACAAAAAGGAAGGATGTAATTTGGAAATTATGAAGTGGACACAGAATTTATTAGTGTGCCAAAATTACCAAGTGCTTTGACTTGGTTTCCAAACTGATCTTGTTATCATGATACACCTGGAAGTGGCACTTGACTGAGATGACAAGCAGCTAAATATGATAATGGGCATGGATCTACAGCAGATGGAGAGATACACATGTTGCCATAGAAACCATGAAGGAAAAGCGTGTAGGAGTAAAGCATGGCACAAAAAAAGCTTCTAGGGGAAGGAGCTAGTGACTGGAAAACTGAATTCACTCAACAGTTGTTAAGGTTAGTTGAAAATTAATTAAAAAAAAAAAAAAGCAGCTTTTCAGGAAATTGAGAGTCATGCAGGAAAGGAGTCATAACGGTGAGCTGCAGAACAGCTGAAGGCAGCAATGCCATGTTGTGCAATAGGGTAGGGCAGAAAAGGTCTTTAGAGAAAGGCTGAAGATGGCCATGAGATAGGTGAAAATGCTGGGAAGCCCCTCAAGCACAACCACAGCACATGCTCCCCTTGTGTCTGCTGAGCACACTCCAGACCCAGGCTGGTGGTAAGGGGATGCACTTCCCTTGGCCTCCTCTCCTCCTGCAGCAAGTCCACATGTGCTTGGGGGGTGACCCACCCCAGCTCATTAGGTAACTGCTCACTTTTCCCACGCAGAGAGCCTGTTCAGTGGTTCCCCACTGCTACAGGGCTGACTCCTCAGTGCTGGCTCCACATGTGGCTACATTTATTGAAGTCAGGCCCTAAGCAGGCAAATGAATGGTTTTGAATTCCTTACGCAGAAGGTTTGAGCAGGGGACTGTCTGAAGGAAGTTCCTGTTTCACTTTCTGTTGGGGTGAGCAACACAGCAGAAAAGATCCTCTTGAGCTCAGGGAGTGGAGTCATTCAGGGGCTGTTGAGACAAGGCAGAAGGTGAGCCCTCCCATGGTGCAGGTGAACCAGACAGAGGTGATGGGCTCCAGCCATCGCTCTCTGTGCTAGAGCAGCCCGCGCTCTCCCCCAGGGGGCGGTGAGGCAGCACCCCGAGCTCTCTGCCTGCTCATGAGTTGGAGAGAAAAGGGCAGGGAGGCAGCCCTGTGGGATGCAGGCAAGCAGAGTGCTGGTGCTCAGGCAAGACCCAGGACGCACATCCAGCTGTCAGCAGCAGCTCCAGAGACCACCAAATGAAAACCATATGTGCTGGGCAGCTATGCAAGAGCAGGCAAAGGGATTGAGACAAAATGGTCATAGCTGCTGTGGCTGAGGAAATGTCCTAACTCTGGTCATAATAACATGGCTATCTGCTGCTGGTGAGCTGCCTCTCCAGGACAAGCTTTAGTCTGTGTGAGGACTTGGAAGTCCCTGACAAGACCAGGTGTAAGTGCTTCAACAATTCCCAGGTGGCGGGCAGAACTGTGGGTGGGCTATTGAGGTCTAAAAGACAACATGAGCGTGCTGATCACAATATACCAGTGTGGAGAGGAATGGGGCTGCTGTGGTCTTTGCTCTCGTGTGATGATTGTATGGCAGTGCGGCTGCTTCTGCTACTTTTGGATCCCCTTGGCTGCATGATGAGGGTGATAGCTCTGGGTTGTGGCAAGCCTCTCTCCACACAGACAAATTAAAGAAAATAGCCATACGTGGGCAGCAATTCCCAAGAAGCTACTCTGGAGGCAGATGTAAGGTCCTTTAGTCATGTTCTTCACTGAGCTCCCAGGGCATGGCCCTTTCCTTGGAGGCTGCCTCAGAGGGGGGAAGCTGCTGGGATTACGCTCCCGGCTTCAAGCCAGACCAAGCCTTTGCTGCTGCCCCAGTTTACATTTCCACGTCTGGATCATGTCAGGGTGACATAATACTGGAGCCTGGAGCATGACTCAATGCAAAGCCACGCTGAGTATAACTGGAAATGGTGCCAAATGTGAGTGTGAAGGATGCGAATGGTCTGTGGGCGGGGAGAGAAACTCTGCAGGCAACATGAGCTGCTGGTGTCTGTGAATCTGGTACTTTCAGCTGGACCTCCATTACAGCAGACTATGATGCATAGATGAGAGCAAAGAAATTAGGAGACAACTGACAGTGACTGAAAAGCCCAAATGAAAAAAGCTTTTGAGTTATTAAGACAAGAGAAGTACTGATGAATAACCAATAAAAGCAAGCACCAGAGATCCTGCATGTCAACCAGAGCAGCATTTCACACGTTAAGTTACAACAAATCCATAAACCCAGTGACTCAGTGGTATCTGTAAAGCTCCAAAATCAAGACGTTCTGTCAAATGATTGTTACAGTGTAAACACTCTGGTGGGTGAAATTTACCTGGCCATTTTCCCCTACAGTCAGAATACAGCTGTGTGCTCAGTATGTTGTTGAAGGAGAAAAGCTGTTCCTTGAACCAAACTTCCTTTGTTGCTCTTAAGGCATCTAGAGTTTTAGTAGGCAGGTACCTTTTATTCTTAATAAGAATTTCATTATTTAGAAAAGCCCAGAAAACATTAGTTTCCCGGACTGTTAACAGACTGTAGTATCAGTTGTACTGAGGAAGAATTTAACCCCAAGAACCATTGACTGTACAACTGACAAATGCAGATGTGAAGCGCTGTTAGCAACGCTACTTTTCTGGTCATTTTTCTCATCCGGCAGCAGCTGCCCCAATTCAGCAAAAGTGACAAAAATTGGCACTCCTGTGTGGTAAAGGCAGGCTGCTCTGTCTTCCCTTCCCCGGGAGTGATGCAATTCCTCTGCATGCCTGTAGAGGATGCAGTTCCCTTAGCAGAGAGGAGCAGTAATTGCTTATCTTCTGTGGACCAGCTACCAGAGGAGGGCACCGGTTTACGATGTAAACTTGGTCTCATCCAAAGATACTTACTAGGTCAGGAAAAAAATCCCGTCTGACCAACATGTGAGTGGTAGAAAACTGGTGTCATCATTTCTATTTACAAAAAGTAATTTTTTTAAGCCCACAGGTGATGAAAAGTATGCTGGATTTTAGAGCTTTACTCTTTGAACATGGACAGATCTTGCTGCTCTGAAGAGGTAACATTGACCTGAAGAGATGCTAAGCATGTATAGCCAGACTATAAGCTTTAGCAAGAATCAGCAACAGTGGTACATGGTTTTGATAAGATCCTGGGCAGTTTCCTAAAATTAACAGAATGATAAGTTATGGCAAATTTGTTTTAACATGACATAATAAAATACTATCCACTTCAGCTTGTAGCCATAATCGAGCCTACAAGGATTCAATTTGGCAAATGCCACATGCATATGTTATGCTGTTCACACTTTCCTCCTTTGGATCTGCAGCTCTCTCTCATTTCTTCCCCAGGACCTAGAAATCACAGCAAGTGGCAAGGCTCAGGCAGGCTGTGGGCAGGGCACTGCTGTGGGACCTCAGTGCTCGCTCACCCTCAGCTGCACTTGCAAGGGCCAGGGTGGGATTTTGGCCATTTTGGTTAAGCTGTTAACCTTTCTATGCTATTAATCATTTTGTCAATGTCATCTTACAACAGGCTCTGGTACTGCAAGTGCAACACCTTTTAAGAGAATTACTGCCCTGTGATCTGGGATCAGATACTGAGGGGCTGCAGATACATACGCTAAGGATCACAGGTCTGTCTTGGGTATTGGCGAAGTTCTAGGTGGAGGAACATCCTACTGACTACATGTGGTGGTTACAAAAGGTTTAGCATTGGTGAAGCTATGTCTCTGTTCATGCCAGATGTCCTCAAGCAGGCAGGAGATAAAACACACAAATGGATTTCTTGCCCATGTTGGTTTTGTTTCAGATTTTCTGAGGAACATTGCAATGATGTTCACATGCATTATGATACCATACAATCACATTACATTTTCAATTAAAATGTCAAGTGATTGGCAGCAGAGGAATTAACATATTTGGAGGGTAAGAGGAGTGCCAAAAGTTCTCGCCAGAAGTTTCTTTGATGGATGTGACTTTGCTAATCTGTTCACCTGTGGTTCCACAGGAGAAAGATGCAGCTGAAAATCCTTTTTTCTTTTTTTTTTTTTTTTTTCCTGCAGTGACAAGCATGCTTCTAAAAAGGCAGAAGTGGGGGATTTTATGTCTGTGCAGTGGTAATATGTCTCTTTAAGAAATATTATAGGTGTAGGTACAACAGTCAGTCCTTGCCCGCAGTCTAATCTCACTTGACAGAGCTGAGATTACATGTGCGTGCTTGGTAAGGAGGGGTCATTACATCCTGATTTAGAGTCAGATTTAATCTTATAAATATATTTTTAAGACGTGATGCTCATGATGTGCTATTCTTATTTGATGGACAAAGGGAGAGATGTTTTGTTCCCACTTTGGAGAAGTGGGAATGTGCTAGCAGGAGATGGGAAAGCCAGGGCATCTTTCATGGGGTACAAAACTGCTACAGGGAGGGATGCTCTAGATAAATAAACTATTTGTTTGAAATATGTTTGCCTTTACATTTTTGCTTCTAAATAGATTTTCACGTAGGGCATTTTTAGCATCTTCTGTATAACAGTTATTTACAATATTAGAGGTGTACAATAGAAGAGCTGGAGAGGGGAGGAGGGAGTTTGGATGAGATATGGAGCAGAACCACAACCTTCCTAACCACAGCCATGTCTGATCCTACCTTCCTCTTCATGTACTGATAGATTAAAGCCAGAACTGGGTCTTCTGCCCCCGATTTTAAGAAATAACGCAGCTGCAGTCAATTTAAGTTCTGGGTGGCCAAAAGGTATGCCTGGCCTGAAAGGTTACACAAAACCAAGCCAACCTCTCCCAGTTAGCTCTGCTGTCATTCTGCGAGAGAAAAAAAACTTGCTCTGTGCCAATGCTCAGTGAGATCTCAGCTAAGGGCTTTCACGTCCCTGCTTGTAACAACTGTAGACAACACAGCTTGGATCCATCACTCTTCTTATTCTTCTGTGGGTTTTTTGTTTGTTTGTTTGTTTGTTTTTGTTTGTTTGTTTTTGATGTTGTTGTTTTTGTGGGGAGAACAGCTGTAGCCATGAGTTTAAAATGCCTTTACAGGTTTCCTGTTGTTTTAAGGGTGGCAGTTGCGAAGAGCGGCCTAGCGTGGGCGCTGCTGCCCGCACTAAAGATGGCGGCGGCGCTGACCCGGAAGGGGCGGCCGGTCCGCGGGGTGAGGGTGCGGGAGGGCGGGTTTCCCCAGCCCGCCGCGGCCGTGCGGGGAGTTGAGCCCAGCCGAGCGGGGCGCGGGGGTGCTGTAGCCGCCGCCATCGCAGCCCGCATGGGGCAGGCGCGGCCGGGCCCCGGAGCGGCCTGAGCGGGGCCGGCGGGCCGCTGGGGCGGGTTCCCGCCCTCCCCGGCAGGCCGCCCGCCCTGGGCCGGGGGCGCCCCTAAGGGGGCGGGAAGCCGCGGCGCCATGCAGTGCGCGGACCCCACGGCGGCCATGAAGGGGCCGGAGGGCGAGGGCAAGCCGGAGCAGCAGCAGCAGCAGCAGCCGCAGCCGGCGACGGCAGGACAGAGCGGCGGCAAGAGCGGCGGCGGCCGCGGTGCTAAGGGCTGGCAGTACAGGTGGGCGCGGCGGGTCGGGCCGGGGGCTGCGGGGTGAGCTGGGGGGCTGCGCGCCCGGGAACCGCCGGTGCTGCGAAGCCGGGCGTGGGGCGCTGAAAACACCCGCACCCCTTTCGCGGGGTGCCCACGCCCTGTCCGCCCGGAGTGTGGGTTGTGGGCGCGACCGCCCTGGCTGTACCCGGCCGCGGGGTGCCGGCGAGGACACCGACGCTTCCTCCGGCCCCGGGATGAGCCCGGCCACTCGCTCTACTCTCGCTCTCGGCGCCCGGTCGGCGTGGCGCGCGGCACACGGGCGGGCTGGCAGCCGCCTCCGCTCTCCGTGTGCCCGTGCGTTAGCACAGAGCCCGCGGCCGGGCTGAGGCGACCGCTGCCAATTGTCCTTTCGCTCCTTCCTTTCTGTTCTGATTTTTTCCGTCCCGCAATGTGGAAACCGGTTTAAAGTTGCTGAAGGCGCTCCGTCGCTTTCCAGCCATTCCAAAAAGCCAAACTTTGTGGTAACTTTAGCTCGCTATGTCTTTTTTTAAGAACTAAATGTCAGTCTTCATGCTTTCTATTCGTTGCTGATGGCGAAACTCAGAATACCCCCAGAGTTTTTCTGTCTCAGCACAGACTAAGGGGGTTACTCAGGAACAGTAGAATAGGGCAGAGAAAGCAGGAGAAGCTGAGCACCCGGCACGAGTTTGAAAGTGATTCTAACTAAAAAGTGTTTCCTTTGGTAGTCCTGCCTGTGCATTCAGGGGATTTGGAGGTTTTCATGTACTATTTTTTTCTGCTGTATTTTCTGGTTTAAAGAGTTTCCCCATGCACACTGATAGTGAGCTCTCCAGGGCATCTCTTGAGGGATTTCTG
>JANHGN010017178.1:4212-18903 GCA_024605025.1 Megaceryle maxima
GCGGGTGGAGGGGGTTGGTTGGGGTAAGGGGGGTGGGGGGGGGGGGGGGGGGGGGGGGGGGGGGGGGGGCGCTTAGGAAAAAAAGAAAAGTGTTTGAATGGACTTTTCTAAACCATCCTTTCTGGTTTGGCCCTTCTGTACATGTTCCAGCCCTGGGATTCTCACACTCCTGCTGTGGGGCTAAACAGCTCCAGAGTATTCCATGCTTGCTGGCAGCACCTTGTGGTTTGTGCTTCTGTTGTTCACTGTAGATCCTGACTACCCCATAAAATTATAACTACCTATGAGGTGAATCATTCATTTCTACAGCTGAGCAGCAACCACATCCATTTGATTTACTGTTTTCTATTTTGTCTATTGATTCTTCTGGTAGTCCCAAGACCATGCTCCCATAAAAGGTCATACAGAACTTTGTATTCAGTTTAACAATTTTATTTCCAAAGGGCGTTCTTGCCTCCACATCCCCATGCCATGTTACTCCAGGCATGAAGAACTACATTTAACTTCTGTGATCATTAGAGCACAAAGAAGATATACATTATACAACTCTCTCCCTGCTTTATTTGGGTTTTTATTTGGGTTTATTTTGGCCAGAATTGCTGTATGTTGTCTGGGAACAGCTAGGAAGCGAAGAGTTCCCACCTGACAGATCTTAGCTGTTAAAAGGCAAAAAGAACACAGATGGTTGAAACCATTTCCCTATAAAACACACAACCAATTTTCATCTGCATATCTAAGCAGGTAAGCTTCTTACAGATACCAGAACTAAAGTAGACCTCTAAAAACATTTCTGAGATAAATGTGTTTTCAGATGTTACACAGCCAGTGACAAAGCAATACCACACTGGATACCCAGGGCTCACAACTTCTATACAGGAGGGACTGTGTAAGGAAAGCTGCTACGGGCTCAGATTTTTAGTGTGGTATTGCCTTTTGAGAGGCAGAGACTGAAAATGGATAGGCTCTCAAGTGAAAAATCAACAATTCCTCCTCCTATCCTGTTGCCTACAGGAAGACCTAGCGTGTCTAGAGGGCAAGCAGTGCATATTTCGAGGGTAGCTTTGTTATCCCCAAGATGTTTTACAGGGGTTGTCACTATCATTCTCTCCATCAGAACAGGGGAAAAAAAAAATCACAACTTATTAGCAAGGCTTAGAAGCACCCAACTTCCTTGCTTTGTACATTCCTCGTTTGAGTTCTCAAATCCCAGAACGGTATCTGCACTCAGAGTGGGAGTTTACTCTTTCCTCATATTGGCCTTGGAAACCTAGGTCATCTTTGGAAAATTTAAGGAAGCCCAGGTGAGCTTTTGTAAATACAGCTCAGGGACATTGATGCTTGGATGACCATACCTCTGCTCTTCTAACTGCTGGTGTTTCCCAGCAGCAGTCAGCAACAGAATGCCTGTTCTTCCAGTCTACTCTCTATTTCTGCAGATGAGATAAAACCTAATTTCACATGGAGCTCCCAGCTGAAGAAGAGGACACTGTTCCCTTTCACTTACTGTGACAGAGCTCCTATGCTCACTTGGACTTAATGCATGGGTAAAATTTAATTATCTTTCCCTTGTCCTTGTAGGCAGTTTTCTCAGTTTCATGGAAGAGCCCATGGTCTTTCTGATATTTCTGCCTGTAATTTACAAAAAACTATGAACAGAATTCAATTATCAGTAGCAAGAGGTGCAGGTGAAAGTCAGGACTCTACAACTGGGAAGGATGTTCTCACCACGCTTGTATGTGACAGAATTCAGGAAGATGAATTCTCAGCAGGTTTTCTTTTCTCCAGAAGTGACTGGAGGGTAACTGAGACCTGGGCCATAAGCCAGGTGGGCTTCTGGCATGTTTCACACACAACTGTGGCAGAAACGTCTGAAAACTTTAGCGTGAGCCAAATGGCTTTAGAAAGAACCTGGTGTTGTGAACTGATTTTCTCCATTAAGCTTCCCAGGGATACAACAGAGGTGAGCTTTTTGGTGGAGAATAAACAAGGGAGACGCAGGGCAAATTTCTCCCCAGATCTGCAGGGGATTCTGCAGATCTGCATTCTGATAATCTTAAGTGAAATATACTTACCTATAAAGAAAAACAATTATTGCTCAGTAAAATACTTGGAATTGTTATCCCTGGTTTACTGCTTCATATAAAACTAAAGCAAATCCGAGAGAAAAAGGTTTTGTGAATAATTTGCTATTACATGTTACATGTAATTTTCTGATTTCCCAAGCCCTAGGTATAGAGAATGAGAAGCCTCATACTTCACACCTTCTGCAGTTCTATGACATGATTCTTCTTCTGTGGAAGCAGAGGCATTGCATATAAAATAGGTCATCTGAATTGCCTCTAGCAATTGGCTGTAACACAGGATCAGACAACTGCAATCCTATGAGAACATTTCCATTGGACATGAATCTTAGTGTGAGGGTCCAATTTCCACAAATAGTTTCATCTAGTTTGCAAGTGCTTAGCATGCACAAAAGCAGGCCCTACAGGCTAAGGAAGGATACCAAATCAATAGCCCTCTTTGGACTAGCATCCACTTCTCACTGGGAGAACTTTCTTTCTCTACTTTACACAGCGTATTCCTTCATAATACACTCTAAGGGGCTGCTGTACTCATCAAATTCATCGATCTCAAAAGCCGTGTCTGACAGTGCAAAATCTAAGGAAGCAGGAAGACACAGTTTCTGTAATGTCTGACTGGCTTGAAAAATATTTCATGATTTGATTACTCTGCCAAACCTATTACAGACTCCTCTAAAAAGGCCAAAAATCGTATGCTTCCAGGATGACTGGAAGTTAAATATTTTCAGTGCGTTGACTTGTTACTTAGATGAGAGAAAATAAGATGGAAGAAAAATGTAATCTGTGACCCCGGGAAAAGGAAAAAATGTACAGTCCATATGTAAACAGATTGAGTGTTGACATTGCACAAAAGTAAGAGGATTTGAGTAAAGAAAATTAGAATACTGAGTCAAAGAGCACCTCTTATCTAATATTTATGCCTGTCCTTGAAGCCTGTATGCCTCAAACTTTGTCTTAGCAGCTTGCTGAGAGCAGGATATAACTGTACACAACTTCTGTGAACACAAAGTTGACACACGTGGCAGATACTGCATTGCCTCCTTCTTCTGCACCTCCATCATTAAATGTGTTTTCTGCTCTACTCCCTCGATACGCTTTAACTGAAGACAGTATGAGCTTTTGCCAGTTTCACCTCATGGCTGTAACGACATCTCCTGCCTTTTTAGTAGTAACAGGCAAAATTATCTTCCAAAAAGGTCCTGTCTTTCAAATTGTCCAACATCATTGTTTGCTGCCTTGCACCTACAATGTGCTGCATGCAAGCGCTGCGTATGCGATTAGGAGTTCACAGCCATGTCTTTTGAAGTCCGTGCCATTAATGTCACAGACACCATTGCTCTGATACTCATGATGTCGTACATAGAGAAGAGCACACCCTAGAAAATGACCACAGAGTTCCAGACGTTGACAAAGTTGAAAGTTTTCAGGGGATTAGCCAACTCTGGGCTCTGTTCTGCCCCAGCTAGTTTAAATCTAGCTTGTTTGCACCTACCTAACACTGCAGGGTGGGGATGCTCGATGAAATCTCTGCCTTTCGCAACAGATCTGCTAAGAATTATTTTTAAGGACTCGTAGTTTGAAAGCCTGTAGAGTGTAAGAAGTCTCTCCTCTGGTTAGTGTCCAGAGGTCTGGTGACACAAGGTAAATGCCACCTGCAAGGAAAGGGAATCTGCAGCAACTACAAGTGAGTGCCTTTGATAGAGAGACTCAGCTGCTGTTCATGCAAAGTAATGCAACCCTTTTCTCCACAATTTAAGGTTAGTTGCTACAAGTGCTAATGTAAGGAAAGGAGCATGAGAAGGGGAATCTGCACAGAGCTGGGGGGAAATAAAGTTCCCACTGTTACTATCACAGCCTCCTCACTCAGGCATTCCAGAAACAGTTCATGCCATCTATTTTTATTACCAACTGCAATGAAGCTAATAGCTTGTGTTAGTGTCATTTTGACGGTGGATGGAAGGCCTAAACTCTCTGATATTCAGGCTGCAGTATCTGCTAGAACAGTTTTTTCACCCTCTGTGCCTAATTCTCCATTGCAATTAGACTACACCACAGTAATGGGCATTCAACTGGGAAAACAGCAATTCTTACCTCTTTGCAAAGTACACTATAAAGAAAGATTTGTGTGAACAGGACTGGAGGGAATGGATCAAAGCTAGAGATGGGTCAGTTTAGACTGGACTTTAGGAAGAAGCTTCTCACCATGAGGGTGGTGAGACACTGGAACAGGTTGCCCAGAGAGGTGGTGGAAGCCCCCTCTATCCCTGGAAGTTTTTAAGGCCAGGCTGGATGGGGCACTGAGCAACCTGCTCTAGTGGGAGGTGTCCCTGCCCATGGCAGGGGGTTGGAACTGGATGGTCTTTAAGGTCCCTTCCAACCCTGACTCTGATTCTATGGACTAGAACCTGTACACATATGCCTTAACTAAACACAACTGAAAAAGAAAGCAGACAATTCTTGAAACAAGTGCTTATTTGCTGTTCTCTGCCTAAGGTATTTGTGTCCTTTTCTTTCTTTTTTTTTTTTTTTTTGTGAAATTAAGAGCACAAAAGGATGATGTGAGTGGGTTTTATCCCTATTTTTTTGTTTATTTTTAGAAGTCGACCAACAAATAACCATGACCTAAATCCTACAAGACAGAAGTGCACACAAGCGCATTGTTAAAGATCAGAATGTATTTTGAGTTCAGACCATTTCAGCAGAACTGTACACATCCATCTTCTTTAAAAGCACACTACAAGAAACTAATTTGTCAGTACAGTGAAAATGAACAGTAAGGTCTAATATTTAAGACGGATAGTGAAATCAACCTCTTAGCTTCTTTGTCTTCATACAGGATAATGTGGATCTAACATTAAAATTCAGACATTAATCTGTTAAAGGCAAAAAAAAGATAACAGCACTTTTAAGTAAGCATCAGTTGTTATACTGTCATTAAAGTGAGGCTGGAATCTGGTTGGAACAAGCTTCAAACTGGGCATGTGCAGCCCCTGCCTGTCTCCTATATTTAAATGGAAGCCTCTGCTGCTGCCCTTTGCTAAGCTGGCATGAAACAATCTGAAGCTCTAGTGAGAAACTCTACACTGGAGCTCACGTAATTCCAGAGAACCTAACAATCTGCTTTACACACACACAGAAAGGTAAATTGGCTGACTTCAATTCAGAGGAGAGCTTTTCTTTCTCTATTTTTGCTTAGATTTTGTTCAACTGAATAATCAGCCCATTCAAAGGGGGATCTCTTGCTCCTCTGAGGACCCCACCGGCACCAAAATTGTGGAGTGTTTCAATGCACGGAATGACTTGGAAGCCAATGTCTACACACTGATGGACCTGCCTCTTAGACCCCCAGCAGTAAGTGTTTTCTGTTACTAAAAGCTGTAGCAAGTAGTTCTGCTGGCAAAGCTGGCATTTATAGAATGGTAAATGGACATTTAAGGTGCATATACATTTTTAGTGCTGTAATACAATAATGAACATCAAAATGTTAACTTCTCTGTATTCCTTTAGCTCTTTGTTTACTGCAGAATGGACTGTAGAAGCAGTGTTTTTCAGCAGAATTACATGGGCAGGGAGGCATGTGTAATGGCAAAGTACAACAAATATGTTGCAAACTATCAAAACAACGGGTTCTTGTGCATTAAAAAGTTGTTTGGTGGTCCAAACACAATGCTCTCTTGTGTTATTATTAAAGACTGAAATCCCTGTCATTTCTCCAATAGTCTGTAAGTGCAGTGGAATGCTTATGTAAATCTTAAGAGTTATTTGCAGTTACCCAAGAGAGCTGTTCAGAAGATTTGTCCACGTAAGTTCTATCGCAGCTCTTTCTCAGTTGTTACATCCTAAAAAGAATGAAAATTTCCTCAGAACTGTGAAGGTGAGACTCTGTTATGGGGACGCTTCAGGATGGAATTTCTTTGGGCTTGCTAAAAACATTCTCCATCCCACCCCACAAGCCCAACCCAAGAGGAATTCAGAAGTCCTCTTCCTGGTTGTGTATCTCGGTATGTACTATTATGACTACAAAGTTTTTGTTCACCTGCTCTTTATACAAAAGTCTGTTTAAAAATAAAGAACAAACAAACAAAAGATGATCTAGGCTAATTTTTTTTTTTTTTAATCTGAAATTCAACTTCAAATCTTGATGTGGTCACACCAGGAATTTGCCCACATAACAGAGCGGACACTTAAAAATCGTGTGCAAGTTTCAAACCCTGCAAAAGTTTTTATGCATACAGGATGCTGTGTTGGATGTCTCACTTTGATCCTAATTTATAAGGATGGAATAGTAAATATTTTAGTATTTGCACAACAAAAATGTAGTCTGCTTTCTTATTTTGTAATAAAACCTGAATGTGTGCAGTGTATTACAGAAAAATAAACAGAGAAGTGTCCTGAGCCAAGGCACTACAAATTAAATTAGGTGGATAACATATGAAAGAGGATAGCAGTACAAAGCAGGGAGGGAGAAGAGGGACTGCAGAGCACATGGCAAAATGGAAAAGGATTCTGGGGACAGAGTGATTTACGTTGGAAAATTAAAAACAGGGGTTTTTTTCCATATTCTGATGAAAGAGGTAATTAGCTGTCCATTCCCTCTCCCTAGGTCAAGTGATTGTATTTTCAAACTTTCGCATTTTAATTTGACAGAAAGATTGGTTTAAGAGAGTTTCGGGACTGAAAGCCATATGTGCTGCTTTTGGTTGAGATTAAATCCGGAAGATAGGATCAAAATCTGCTATCCAAATTGCTCAATAGGACAAACATCATTTATGGAAAGCTCTTCTGTCTACTGGAAAGAGGGCTTAGCAGTTGGCGTCACCCTGCTGAAACTATAATTGAGGTGGGATTACACTCCTCTTTGCAATGCCTGTCATGACAGGGTAAGTGCCTACAGAGGCAAGCACAGAAATCAGAGCAAGGGACTGTGAAGTAAAATAAGTGCTAACATTTGTTTGAGGCCTCTTGTAGGCAGGCAGCACAAACACTGCACCTAGAAACCCTAGGAAATTACAGCTCTGGTAATTTTTCTACACTATATGATTTGTTGTAATGTAAAAAGCTTAACACTACCATTGGTTGTAGAAATCAAACTGTGTAAATAAGAGGCTTCATTACCTGTTATTTGTAGGAAAAATATGAAAAAAAGACACCTGATATATGTGGGACTGCAAAACTTGGGCTTTATTCCATTAAAACATTCATTCTGCAAAAGCAACGCCTACAGTTTGCAGCCAGATGAATTTAAAAAAGCAACAACACGGCGGTCTCACTTCTCTTTACTTGTCTTGTTTTACACCGTATTAGATACAATCCATCTGATGTTCAGGGAGAAATAGCTGCAAAAATGTCCTTGTCCTAGTCTTTTCTGTTCCTGGCTTTTGAAACAATGTCACAAAACAAATCAATTAATCAATCAGAACCAGCACTGAAATATGTTCAGATCCCCAAATGACCTTATAAGGTTTTCTTCTTGCCCTAGAAGTGTAAACTAAATCTTGCTTCAAACTCTTGCTACTGGGAGAATGTTAGGAGTGGACTCTGGCAAATATGACTTCTATTCAGTGCAAATATTTACACGCATGGCCTTGTTCCTACCATCACTGTAGCAATTCAGCAATTAATACTTCCAAGTGAACAGTAATTAAGTGATGGGATCTTTTTCTTACTCTGAAAAAGAACAGGTATTTTTTTCCCCCCAATAATAGTTGAACCACATTCTTTGCATGCTGTCCTTTATTCACTTAGGCAAAAACATTCTTCTCATGCTGTTGGGCAGGAAGGGGAGGGTTGGACTTTCAAAAATGGTATGTCTTCTACTAGAAGCTGGCCAGAGGTGAGCTGGTTTGGTTAGTTTGTTTGGGGGGTTTTAATCAATTATGAAATAACTATTTAGAAAACCTTATCTTTAGGAAAATGCGTATAATAAACAGATTCCCACGATAGAATAGATGCAATCATCAAACACTCCTGGGTTTTGTGTCTGATCTAGATACACACCTTCTAACCTGGGCAAATCGCTTCAGAGTCATGCTTTTATCCCGCACCGCAACGGAGTTCCTTTATCCTTTTAACTCTCAGGCCGATATCTTGCGAGGTCTTGAAAAACTTAATGGTAAAATCCAAGTTCTGCCCTACACCTGCGTTCTCTGCAGCTCATTGATTTTTACCCCTTCTCTGCTGGCACCAAGCCTTAGCAGAAGGGACTGTGTGCTGCTCTCTTCTCAAAGAAGAGAAATTTGCTCCTCAAATCAACCCTTCAGGAAGAATTCTGCCTCTCTTGTAAGCAGCTGCGGCAGCAGGCCATAAATAAAGAATAACAAGGCTCCATGTTGTGCTGCAGCCTCCACAAACAAGGCGAGAACAGCAAGGATTTAGACATATTTATCTATCAAACATTTCCTTCTTTCTCCAAACTCTCAAGAAGCATCTGAAGTTTGTATCTCTCAGTCAAGTTTACTGAACAGTAACTGAGAACACGGTCAGTTCTGTCGTGGCTGTTTTGTCGTAGGCAGTAACCAAGCCCACTTCGGGGAGAGTAAGGAGCATTTTGAGGTGGCAGGCTGCATTAAACCCAGCTGTTTGTTCTCTCTTCTATGGTGTTTCCACAAGGACACACTTAAACCCGATGGAAGCAAATACACTAATGTAGTGTATGATAGAAAAGGATTTAGAAAAGGATTACACCTATATATGGGGGATAAAAATATCCTTCATTAAGATTATCCTTTCAAAGGGATAATGGGGATAATGATCCTTTTTTAGGGTACAAACCAACTGCTAAGACTCTACACTGAAAATGAAATTCCCGCATCACTCTTGCTTATACATGTGTCACAGCTCCGTGGAACACCCTGTCGTGGCTAAAGGCAGGCTAGTGTTTTGTCAGCTCTGAATCAGTGTGCCACTTCCCAGGCTCCTTACCACACCAAACTTATCCAGCTGGTTCTGCAAAACTAGAGTGTAAATAAATAATAAATGATAAATGGCATGCCTATCAGAGGTTAAAAACACAAATTCTTTTGTGGCTCTAGCAAAAGGCCAGTTTTCATATACACCCAAACAATACTAGAAAACCTGCTTTTAAGGTTGACTGAAACGCTGCCCTTGGCTAGCGATGTTCTCCAACTGACCCTCAGTGGTTAGCATGTAGAAATTTTGTTACATTACAGCTACTACTTTGATGTCCTCCACAGCTTCCATGACCATTTTGTTTGCTTGCTTGAGAAATGAGCAGTATTTACATTGACTGTCGGTAAATTTTTGCTTCCCAGTGAATTGTTTCCTACAGAATTAATACCAATCTAAGCCACCCACAGCACAGCTGGTCTGTGGGTATACTGGCACCCAGTGGTCCAGAGCCTCAGCTGCAAGCATCTTTTACTTGTTGACTCAGGAGAGCTGTAGGCCACTGTCCGTCCACTGGAAAATGTCTGACCTCCTAGCTTTCCATTCAGTCTTTGGTGGGTGATCGGTGATGCTTTGAACCATGTTACATTAAATAAACTGTGTTTTCATATCACTTGGGAGAGAAATAATGAAGTGCTGGTTTTGCCTGTTCATTTTGCTTAGCTTTGTTACAAGGTCCTTATAGGAAGGAGGCTGAACAGAAAAACATGCAAGGTGACAGTGCTGTGGGTTATCAGTGCAATGGAAACAGATATTCGAATATTCTCAAAGAACAACTGTTACAGTGGGGACTGCAGCAGTGGGATTTTTATTCTCCTCTGCCAACCGAGTATTCATACTGTGGGGTGACAACAGAAGACAGAGACTAAACAAGGCTAATCTGATGGAGAAACTGAATAGAGAAAAGCTTTGGGAATTGTCTGATTTTCTGATTGTCCTGCTGACCCGGTTTCCTCAAGCACTATCTTTTTCTCCCTTCTCCTTTCTTTTGATATACATTTCCCACAAAAGATCTAGACCTGAACTCGATACAGGCATGTGTTTTCATCTTCTAGTAAGGACGCTGTATGTATGCAACTTAGTGACAAACTTGAAGTGCTTAGCCCCTATGTAATGCCTTGTTGGCCGACTTTGACTCACAGAAGCTTTGAACCAGACCTGTATTTCCAACAAAAAATGGTGAAATGACTTTTTAAAATAACTGACTTTTTGCTCCTAGAGAACAGCCAAAGTTGGACCCTGGGGTAAAAATCTGAGGCCTACAGGGAGTCCACACGTAAGACGTAAATAATACTAAATATATGGAGAAAAATAAATGTCTGACACAAAGAGGAATAAACTGACATTTTAGTGTGTACTTAGGTGAATTTATTCCTCTTTGTCACAGACGTTTATTTTTCTCCGTATATTTAGTATTATTTATGTCTTATTGGTGCTCCAGTATTAATATTATTCCTTTATTTTTGTCACATTTGACATTTTTATGGATTCTGAACTTGTTTCATTCCTGAATATGTCATTTTTCTACTGTCCCTTAAATAACCTTTTGTCTCTTGTGATTCCTCTGTGTATTTATATTTATTTTTTAAATTTTTCCTTGTCCTTAGTCCACTACAAATTTAATTCAAATTAAAGCCATTTTAATCTGTTCTTTTCCCCAAAACAAGCTTCTTTAGTTGCTTTATTTCTGTTACCTTGGTCCAATTCTGATTAAATGGATAGCTACGGGGGAAAACACCAGAAAAACCAAAAAAACCCCAACCAAACAAACAAAAAAAAACCCCACCAGAAATCTCCATTCCATTAATAATCATCATGAACTCTCTGTAGAACAGCAGTTAAAAACTGTTCTGGTCAAAAAGCTAAGGAGATAAAAAACCCCACAATCCCAAACCAAAGAAGACCTGATCTCATTTATTTAAAACAGTTCTACCTCAGACTCTTCCCCTCACCATTAGTGTGGGATTCCTTTTTCGGTGTCGTTTTACTGGCAGAGTGTTAGGTACAGCAATTCCTACCTAGGCAAGATGCCCATTGATGCTGATGAAGTGATGCCAACTTACACTTCGCTGCAGGAGCCCGAACCGTAAATGCCATGCTACTGTCATTCAGTTAATCAACCTTAACATTTTGCTCCAATTACTGTAACAGCCAGAGCTACATTTTCTCTCTCTAAGATCAGAGCATTTGTCCAGGATTTCATTGTTGCTAATAGAGCAACCCAGGGACCGCGCTCTAGTTGTTGAGGATTGCTGGAGGCAGATCTTCAGCACATAAGCAAAGACAATCACTTCCACAATTCCAGACACTCCTGGGGTTCACCTCTTGCTCCTGGCACACTGGTTTTAAATAGACTAACTGCAGCTCATTCTCACAGATGTACTCAGAAGTCACGTCTGCCTCTGTTGTCTGAAAATACCCATTTCCATTGATACCTGGGGTGTTGTCAAAGGCATTTCTAAGTTGTGCTCTAACAGGGAATGCCAACTACTAACACAACTGCAGCATAGAAGGGAGAACTTTTTATCTATTTCTGTGCACTTTCCTCCTTTCTTACCAGCAACCCTCCTTTTCCTGAGGAGGAATGGCTGCATATGACAGCTGTACCACCACCTGCCAGTCCTTGTGATTGGAAAGAACATACCCAACCTCACAGCAATACTTAAGCTTGGTACAGGCACAGACCTTGATACAGGCAATTCCCTTGTTCAGAATCCTAGACCACAGTTGACAGTATTTGCAATAGGCAGGCTTCAAAGGATCCAAAATAGTTGCTGGGCTTTTCTCAGCCCTGCTGTGATTCCTGCACCTTAGTAGCTGAGGAATGCCACGGCTGCAGCTTGCCAGCTTGAGATAGGAGCAGTGGTTGTGGCATGCCATTCCAGAGAGAGTGCCACCCTTGATGGGAAAAGCCTGGCTATGAAGAAGAGACGTGACCTGTCCATGCAGATGAATGAAGATGGGGCTTGGCATTTCTCATGAGTCTATTAGGTGGTTGGAGCCGCTGCCAAGACATGTTTAGGACAGTGGCAGTTGCACAGAGGTGAGTGTTTAAGTCTCCTTGCCTGACCTTATATCAAAAGGCAGTAGAACCATGATGGTTTGTACAGCTGTTCTCTCCTTTTCAATTTCTATCGGGTCATCCTGCTTCCTGGGTGCAGCCTTATTGTTTGCTTCATTACTCATCTGGAGTCACTTAGCCTAATATGTCTTTGTGGCTCCTGATACTTAAATATAAAGTGTTTTAAAATTATTATTTAAAATGTTGCAGTCTTCAGACTTGGCTACTGAATTTTGCTATGAACTATTAGCTGATTAAGACACAAATGCTTTCATTGAGTGCTTTATCACATACTTCAAAGAGGGCAAATTACCTTCACTCAGTGCAGAGGGAACTGGTATGGAAACCAGGCGTAAGGTATAACGGGTTTATGTTTTAGTTCTGCTGATCATTAGTTTAGTTTCCAAATGATTCTTCTTCAATATTGCCAGGCCTTTGGTAACCAAGTCTTGAGGGCAGCTCGTAATTCCATGTTATTCAGTGGGAGAAATGAAACAGCCCTACTACTAAAGGAATAAATGCATGTTTATCCATAGAAGATCACTTCTACTTAGTTAAAGAAGTCTAGCCAGTGAAGTCAGACGACAAAAGAAATCAAACTTCACAGGTACAGAAACTTGCCTGAAAAAACTACAGCAAACTTACTTGTTAAGTGCTGCATTAATTGATGTCAGATGCAACTGATGTGAGACCCTTGTCAGGGTCCCTTCCTGCTTCTCTTTTTCTCCTCTGTATCTGTATCTTTCTTTGGGGAGAGAACAGATTGCTTTTCTTCACCAAAATTCTAAATCAACAGTAACCGTTGATGATGATGATGGCATATTTATCCCCTGACAGTGATCAACAGGAGCGCTTTGCTTACTCTGACTTGTTTTCGCTTGCCGTTTTTTTGCATTCTAGACAATTTCCTTTTCTAGAGAAGCACATGCCAGATTATTTGGCAAAACCAGACAATATACCTATGAACTCTTGTTTACTCCACAGAAGATGACAGTGCAAGATGTTCCTGATGCCTTTCCTACAGTGGATGTCCCAGACCATGCCCATTATACGATTGGAGTTGTCGTTCTTATAGTGGGTCTCACTGGATCCCTGGGTAACTTTCTGGTCATCTATGCTTTCTGCAGGTATATTTCTTTTGGATGTTTTTTTAAATCCTCTAATTTATGAATTTTAACGGTACCTCGACTGTGCTCTGCAAAGGAAGTGCAGGCATGCTGTCAGACTAAGCAGATATGGTAAAATGGACCAAGACACATTGCTGTAGGAAAAAAAAATTATAACCTGTCACTTCCCTCTGACTTCCTCCCATTAACCATAGCTATAGCAAAGCTGTTAGCAAAACTGCAAAGAATCTCTCAGATATGCAAAGCAACTGAAAGGCAGCCAAAGCAGAAACCTCCCAGTGCATTTTTTTTCTACTGGCTGAACTATGTCTGCTCTGGACTGATGGGATGTTTGCACCTGTGTCTCCCATCTGTTTGCTCTGTTTTAGATGCTTCCTTCCTCCTGCTGCTTGCTGACTGGGTTCTTTTCCTCCTCTGTTCCTTACTGGCCATGTCTCCTGTTTTCACATTTTCTAATACTTTGCTTATCTCCTTTTAACTAAAGACACATTCCAACTTTTCTCCCTGAAGGACGTTGGATCTCTGACCACAATGTGCTATTTTCAGCATTTGTGTTCTCTCATCTTGTTTGTTTTGTCACACCGGGGCAGAGCACTGGCATGATGTTGAGGCCAGGGAGCTTCTACTTCATGATTGGTCCTTAGGCACTAATGTAATAAAATAATAGCAATTACATGATAATTTGCTGTGTTGACTTAAGTCACTGGAGCATAGACAAGAGTAGTCTGGGACTCAGGCATATATTTATGTGGTGCATTAAACAGGAAGATTCAGTATGTGCATTCAGACTAGATACCAACACTTAAGTGTGAATGACATGGCCTTAAGAACAGAAAAGGTGTTGGCAGGCAGACCAGATACGAGAGGATGAAGAACCTGAGCTAGCTTAGCTCTACGACTGGTCCCATACAGGAATGCGGTTTCCACTGGAGGACACCGCTTGTCTTCATTTGAAGGCATTATTAAGACAGAAAGGAATACTGATTGCTATGTAACGAGTACATCAGAGGTGTGGAGAACACATCACGTGCCTACAAAGCAGTCTCAAGTAATGGCAAACAGTAAGACAAACAGCTGCCTGAAACAGAAGTATGTCGTTACTTGGCAGACTACTGAACAACTACAGACGGCACGCAGCTCTCCAGGCCCTGGGCTGTGTGGAATGTCTGGACTTGTCACTCTTACCGGAGGGCAGCAGTGACACCACCTGTGTGAGCTGTCACCGGGTCAATCTGCTCAGCCTGGTGGCAGAGCAGAAAAAGGTGGAGAGGTTGAGAAGTATCAGGGCATGTGAGAAGGTGATAGATGGGTGGAGCCGCAGCCTGAGGCAAAGGCAGCAGATGGAGGCTCTGCAAGAAGCAGAGGATGCCTGCCCTCCTGTCACCAGGCAGAAGGAGGGGACCTAATGGAAACAGGTCCTAGCTCGGGGTGCCAGGGGGATCCCTGTCTGGCCTTCCCAGTTGCCTCTACACAATAGATATGGGGCTCTGGAACTGGAGGCCCAGGCAAATGAGGA
>JANHGN010017178.1:19003-37341 GCA_024605025.1 Megaceryle maxima
ATTGCTAGCCCTTATTCTGGTGGGAGACTTCAACCTGCCAGATGTCTGCTGGACATGTAACATAGCAGAGACGAGACTCCTGGAGGATAAAGATGGAGAGCAGAACAACCCCCCCTGCCCCATAATCCAGGAGGAAGCAGTTAATGACCTGCTACAGTACCTGGGCTGTCCATGGGGCCAGATGGGATCCACCTCAGAGTATTGAGGGAGATGGAAGAGGAGCTCACCAAGAATCTCTCCATCATTTATCAACAGCCTTGGCTACCAGGGGAGGTCCCAGATGACTGGAGACTTGCCAGTGTGATGCCCATATACAAGAAGGGCTGGAAGAAGGATCTGGAGAACTACAGGCTTGTCAGCCTGACCTCGATACCTGGAAAAATTATGGAGTGGCTCATCTTGAGTGAACTCACATGCCAAGTGCAGGACAGCCAGGGGATCAGGCCCAGCCAGCATGGGTTCAGGAGAGGCAGGTCCTGCTTGACCTACCTGCTTTCATTCTATGACCAGGTGACCCGCCTAGTGAATGAGGGAAAGGCTGTGGACGTTGTCTGCCTGGACTCTAGTAAAGCCTTTGACAGTCTTCCACAGCATTCTCCTAGAGAAGCTGGTGGCCCATGCATAGACAGGTGGACTCTTTGCTGGGTTATAAACTGTCTGGCCAGCTGGGCACAGAGAGCTGTAGTAAACGGTTACATCCAGTTGGTGGCCACTCTTGTTCGATATCTTTATCAGTGATCTAGACTGAGTGCTTCCTCAGCAAGTTTGCAGATGTCACCAAATTAAGTGGGAGTGTCGATCTGCTTGAGGGTTGGAAGGCTCTGCAGAGGTATCTGGTTAGCTTGATGGGCTGAGGCCAACTGTATGAGGTACAACAAGGCCAAGTGCTGGGTCCTGCATTTTGGTCACAACAATCCCAGGCAATGCTACAGCTTGGGGAGGAGTGGCTGGAAAGCTGCCCAGCAGAAAAGGACCTCTGGAGGAGCCAGGTTGACACCCGGCTGAACATGAGCCAGCAGTGTGCCTAGGTGGCCAAGAAGGCCACTGGCATCCTGGCCTGTACCAGAAACAGCGTGGCCAGCAGGAGAAGGGAAGTGATCGTGTCCCTGTATGCGGCACTGGTGAGGCCACACTTCAAGTACTGTGTGCAGTTCTGGGCCCCTCGCCACGAGAAAGACATCGAGTTGCTGCAGTGAGCTCAGAGGAGGGCAACCAGTCTGGTGAAGGGTCTGGAGAACAAGTCTGGAGAGGCTGAGGGAACTGGGGTTGTTTAGTTTGGAAGAGGATGACTTATTGCTCTCTGCAACTACATAAAAGGAGGTTCTAGTGAGATGGGTGCAGCTTCTTCTCTCAAGTAAATAATGACAGGACAAGAGGAAATGGACTGAAAGTTGCACCAGGGGAGGCTTAGACCAGATGTTAGGAAGAATTTCTTTACTGAAAGAGCTGTCAGGTACTGCAAAGGGCTGTTCAGGGAGGTGGTGGAGTCACCGTCCCTGGAGGTAGTAAAATAACGTGTAGATGAGGCACTTCAGGACATGCTCTAGTGGGATGGTGAGGTGTTTGTGGTTGGTTGGTTTGTTTGTTTTGGTTTTTTTGGGGGTTGGTTTTGTTGACATTTGGAGACAGTGATCTTAGAGGTCTTTTCCAACTGTGACAGTTCTGTGATTCTGCGAGCCTTTATTTATTCTGGTATTTTTCAGTTGTGTCTAAGACTGAAAATTTGAGAAAGGAGTTAAAAAGTTACCCTGAGCCCTAAATTGAGGAGCTCTCACTTGAGCTTTTATCTGTACCCTTTAAAACACTGTACTATAATGTTGTGAATAAGACAGAGGCAGGATACACTGAAGGTTGACTATTGCTCTCTTTAAAGGCAGTGCCTGAGCCAGTCAAGTGTCATAGAGAAGAATTAATGGAAAACAAAATGCTTCATCCAGTACATAGTGAGTTTGCTTAATCCCTGTGTTTGGAAGTCACTGTTGATTTTATCAGCAGTGGAAAATGCACTCCCCTCCCCGCCCCCTTAACGCGACCCAGATCCAGAAATCCATTGAGTACCACAACTTTAATTTCCTGTTAATCACGGACACACACTGCACTGGGTCAGAATACTTAAAGAACAATACGATTTAGAGCCATCGCTGAGCAGGTTATCAAAACAATCCTCTAAAGCACACAGGAGTGTTTGGTTGTAAAACTGACCCTTGCTTCTCTTCTCACGAGGGACGGGAGGAGCGCTGCACGGTAGCTTGCTAGGTAGGGTGCCTTGGTATCTGTGAAGCGGCCAAAGCTCACAGGAAAGGGTAACACGGTAATTAACGGTGCAGCAGTGTTTAGCAACATTCCTTCTGATCTCTGTAGGAGTAGGAGCCTTCAGACTCCAGCCAACATATTCATCATCAATCTAGCTATTAGTGACTTCCTGATGTCCATTACGCAGTCTCCAGTTTTTTTCACCAACAGCCTCCACAAACGCTGGATTTTTGGTGAGAAAGGTTTGTATATATTCTTTCTAAGATATCGCTAAGTGTGTTCTTACCGTAGCAGCACCTAATCTATTATTTCCTTACTCTCAGGTACACTTGCAATGTTGAGAACCTTTCTCAACGTTGTTTCAATGTTGACACAAATCTTTCTTTGAATGTTTTTGTCTGTGAGCAATGCCCACCCCGGAGAGGAAAATTACATATGTGAGATAGACACAGAGATGACACAGGCAATGTCAGGCACAGGATTAGTCCTCTTGCCAGCATTCTTTCCCAGTCATCTCATAACTTAGTTACTGGCAAAGTCCTGTGACAAAGAAGCACCACCAGCCTCAAAGCTCTTCTAAGTAACCTGCTGTGGAACTTGCACCTGGCAAAGTGAGGCACGAAAGCCTGTCAAAAGTGAGTTTTCACAACAGAAACTTTAACTGAATGTTTCCTGTGCAGTAAGTAAATGTGGAATGAAGGTGCTTTCATCCTTCCGATATAACTGTAGTAAGAGGAAGACTGGTCTTTGCCTCTTCAGCAAGTATTGACAGAGAGGAAGGTCAGAGAAGTACTGTTGTTGTTTTGATCTCTGATGACCCAAAGCACATTTTAAGTTTCATGAAGTGTTGAATTGCATACGTGTTAAAATAAAAGCAAACCCAGCCCCCTGCTTTTAATTATTAGGTTGTTTGAATAATTAAAATAATTTATTCATATATTCATAGTCTCCATATTTATTTCAGTTATGCTGACCTTTAGATATAAGTGGTTCCACGACATCAAAGTAGTTATGATCCATTGCTAAGCAAAACAGCTGTTTCTGTGGGAGCTGCAGTAAAACAAGGTATTGATGGACTGCTGAAATGATCCCACTAGAAACATCAGAAATCACTGAGTGAAGATATGTTAAGTATCACTGTCTCCAGCAGTTCAAGCAAACAAAATGTTTGAAGTTTATCTCCATGGATAGTGTAATTAGCAAGAGAGACAGCAGCTTTGAAATAGCATTACAACTGCAGGAAAATTGAAGTTCCATTGCTTTACAAATTCCAGAAGACATGAGTTCACAAGAAACATAGACTTGAACTCTCCCAGAAATTAATTAGCATGGGTAGATTAATTTCACTGCTACTTCTGTCATCTTCATTGAAAGGCTGTGAGCTGTATGCCTTCTGCGGAGCTCTTTTTGGCATTACATCTATGATCACTTTGATGGTGATTGCCTTGGACAGATATTTTGTCATCACAAAACCTCTGGCTTCTGTTGGAGTGACATCTAAGAAGAAGGCCCTAATAATCCTGGTAGGAGTCTGGCTGTACTCTTTGGCTTGGAGCCTCCCACCCTTCTTTGGATGGAGTAAGTGAAATGGAATTTTTTTTTTTTTTTTCCTTCACAGCACTGGATTAAAGATTGGTTACAGGTACAGAAAAGGGTTGAATTGATAGCTTGTATATTAGGCTTGAATAAATCAATTTGAAGAAAACTGATGTCCTGGTTTGGGGTTAATTATCATAAACAATTGCTGGCCCAAGCAGTTGGGAGGGGCTGCAGCTGAAAGGGGTCACAGCCGGGATAAACAATGGAACCAGTGACTGGGATATTCAATACTCTATTGAGTCATGCCCCTATATAAGGGGAGGGCTGGCCCAGTGTGGTGGGGTTGTTTTGAGCTTGCTTCTGTGTGGTTAGAGCAGGGAAACTTGGAGTCTTGGGTGCAGGTAGAGCTTGCCTGGCTTCTATTACTTGCTTTGTGTATCGTTTCATTAGTACTAGTACTGTTGTTTTCTTCTCTGTGTTGCTTTATTAAACTGTCCTTATCTTAATCCCCTGGGTCTCACCTTTTTTTTCTTCCTCACGATTCTCCTTCCCATCCCACAGGAGGGGATGTTGGGGGGGAATTGATGGGTGAGAGGCTGCATGGCTGCCAGCAGAGGTGAAACCATGACAACTGATAAAATATGTATTGATCTCTACTCAAAAGAAAGAAATCCATCACGTATTACAGTGAGATTTCTCCTTAATCTCATTATTTACTGCATACAGAGTGGTAGATAAAGACAAAAATGATAACCTGCCTATTATCCCATACCTACTTCCATTGAACCAAATTCAACAATATAAAAGGGAATTAAACAAATTAATGGTTTTTTCTGATTACTTTTCTCTTTCCCAAAGCTGCTGTGTAAAAAGTAGCATCAGTCTAAATTTCTTTACTCACACAGAAGAGGAATACAGTCTGAGCATTTTGTGCAAGTACATCTTCAGTAAGTCTTGAGTATGTTCTAGATGGGTAAATTGCACTAGGTATCGGTCCCATTCTCCATTCAGCCATTACTATCTTCACTAAGGCTTCCAATAAGGGTGGCTTTTAGTAATGACTAACTCATTTACTTCTGTAAATCTAATTTTACACCTGCAAATTGGAGCACACAGTGTATTGAGCCTTGCAACTTCGAACAAAGAAGAGTTTCTGTTATTCTTCCTTATTTGATGAAATTTGTTTCCTATGAGTCACCAGTTTCAGTCAGTAAGTTAGAATGAACTCATCATTCAAAACTCCAGCCCGTTATTGTGATCTCTAATTCCAGAAGAGAATGTGTCAGCTCAGCAGAGGTGAGAACTCAACAATGTTTGACTTTCCCAAAGGATGCTGCAACCAACTCAGCTGCATAGTTTCAGCAGATTTTTGTTATTGCCTTGTTATTATCACGAGGCATGTTTCAGCAGACAAACTGCAATACTGGGAGAAGCAGCTTTTAGTTGAATGAGGAGCTGTTAGAACAACCAAATGGCAATTTAGTCTTAGATCCTAAATTCTTAGTTGGGGGACTAATTGCTTGAAGGGTGCTGTTATCTTGTAATTGGAATCGAATGGTACCCTCAGTATTAACTCTCATATGGTAATCAGATGCATCTGAGCACACCGAGTGCAATATTTTTATGAGTTCAACAAAAACCATCACTGTAAAAAGAGAAAATCCGAAGGTAAAAAGACACTGCTGTTGACAATTTCTTTACTTAACAGATTGAAAGATTTCTTTAAGGAGATTATATTTTATTTCAGGCAGAATATTATGTACATATGAATGATTTAATTTTTTTTTACATGTACTCAACTTCACAACAAAATTAATTTGATCTGCACAATAAATCTTCCTCCTTTTCACAGAAATTTATCTTATGTTCAGAAGCTTAAAGTGGCAGCAATCAGTTTAATTTCATTCTGTGGGGAGACAGCAATTTGACAGGAGATGGCGATATTTAAAAACAATACAGGTCAGATCCAAGACCCCACAGAAGTATTTGGAGAGATGCCTTTTTACTGTGCTGAACTTTAAACAATATTTAAGATCTTTAAATTATTCATTTTTCTGATCTTCATCCTTAGGCTGCTAAATACAATAGGGCAACAAAGTAAAAGAACAAAAAAAAGGATCACATAATTGTTTAGCTTGGAAAAGACTTTTTAAGATTATCAAGTTCAACCGTTAACTCAGCACTGCCAAGTCCACCACTAAATCATGTCACTAAGTACCACATCCACATGTCTCTTAAATCCCTCCAGGGATGGTGACACCACACCTTCCCTAGGCAGCCTGGTCCAATGTCCAACCTAAACCTTCCCTGGTGCAACCTGAGGCTGTTTCTTCGTGTCTGAATGCTTGCTACTTGGGAGAGGAGACTGGCCTCCACCTCACTACAACCTCCTTTCAGGTAGCTGTAGAGAACAATAAGGTCTCCTCTCAGCCTCCTTTTCTCCAGGCTAAACAACCCTAGTTCCTTCAGCCATCCTTCTTAAGATGTGTACTCTAAACCCTTCACCAGCTTTGGACACGCTCCAGCACCTCAAAGTACTTCTTGCAATGAAGGGCCCAAAACTGAACGCAGCATTCAAGGTGCAGCTTCGCTAGTGCCGAGTACAGGGGGTCGTTCACTCCTCTGGTCCTGCTGGCTACACTATTTCTGATACAAGCCAAGATGCAGTTGGCTGCCTTGGTGTATCTGGGCACACTGCAGGCTAATATTCGGATGGCTGTCAACCAGCACCCCCAGATCCTTTTCCAACAGGCAGTTTTCCAGACACTCTTCTCTGAGCCTGTAGCATTGCCTGGGGTTGTTGTGACCCAAGTGCAGGACCTGGCACTTGGCCATGTTGAAATACTACCACACAACTGGCCTCAGCCCATCAGTCCAGCCTGGCCAGATCCCTCTGCAGAGCCTCCCTCCCCTCAAGCAGATCAACACTCCTGCTCAACTTGGTGTCATCTGCAAAATTACTGCAGGTGCCCTCAGTCCTCTTGCCCAGATAAAGATACTAGACAGAGCTAGGAGTGCTTTAGATGTAGAATCATGTATCCTTTTAAGAGAGTAGGACGAAATTGGATGTTATTCTGAGGGTCTAACTTCTGCACTCAGAATAAGGATCACTTCATGGCTTATGCCTTCTGTGTTTCTTTCCAGGTGCGTATGTTCCCGAAGGTCTGCTAACTTCCTGTTCCTGGGACTACACGACTTTCACACCATCAGTCCGTGCCTACACAATGCTGCTTTTCTGCTTTGTGTTTTTCATTCCTTTGATTGCTATCATATACAGCTATGTCTTTATATTTGAGGCTATCAAGAAGGCCAACAGGTAAGTAGCCAACAGTCCTAATTATCCTTCTGTTTATTTTCTTAAAACAAAGCCTAACAGAAGAAAATTGGGCAGATTTTCACTTTTAATTTGCATTCATGACTGAGAATCACCTGTCAACAACCTGTTGACAACCTGTCAACAGGTAACATGGTAAAAAGCATTTTCCTTAGAAGGGCCATTCCTGAATTTAACCCAAAGCTGTTCAGTATATTGTGGAAAAGGGTATGAGTGGCAGCAATAGATATCTGAAGGATGAGAAAGCACTACAGAAATTAACCAACCAAAAGAAATACTGAGGGGCCACCAGAGACACTGAACAACAGCATATCAACAGCTATTCCACAGAAAAATAGGTCGATTTGAACTACAAATACCATATTTAACAAAGGGTGAAAAAGAGGTAAAACATTTAATCACAGGTCTCTGAAATAAAACCTATGGTTGTGAAAATAAAGGCCAGTGTCTGCCACTACATTTGTAAGCTGCAGATGTCTGTCCTGTAGATCTCAGCATTATCTAGTCACACAGCTTAGAAGTACAGACTGAGAGCAAGGTAGCAAAATCGAACTGAGAGAAGCAAAGACTTCACTAGCTATATTAAATATAAGCATTGTTCAATAGGCTTGGAGACCTGATTTATGTGGAAACTCTTCTGGTACAGGACTGTTTCCTTCACTGAAGCACATATGAATTTTGCCACTGATTAGTGCAACAAAACGGCATTAAATTGTGAAGGACTGGTCACATGCATAAGTTAATACACATCGAAAGTGCATGAGCTCTGGCTTAAGCTAGCATAAGACTAATTGTTGCCCCATTTTATGAAGCCATTTGCTCAATTCCCTACCTCTTTTTTCTTTTTTTTTTTTTGTATGTTTATTTCCCCTAGATCTATTCAGACATTTGGATGCAAACATGGAAATAAAGAGTTCCAGAAACGGTATCAGAGGATGAAAAATGAGTGGAAGATGGCCAAAATTGCACTGATTATCATCTTACTTTATGTCATCTCCTGGTCACCATACTCTGTTGTTGCTCTGGTAGCTTTTGCTGGGTAATTATGAATGCATCAGCACAGGAATATTTAGTGAAAGGAAAAGGTGTGAAACTGTAAAGGACAGTTGAAAGTCAAAGCTTCTTGTCGAGTTTAATGCCTAAAGTGCATCCAAAATGTTCACATATTTAGGAGTGACATTCAACAAATGAGACACAAATGAGACTGTGATTTTTTTTCTTAGTTTGACTTTAAAACAAAAAAGGAAAAAAAAAAACAAAAAAAAAACCAAAAAAACCAAAGGGAAAAGATAACAGGAAAGTTATTACTGGCAACATAACAGTACTGTGCTGATGATTTCTGCATGCACATTCTCTATGCTAGGATATTTGGACTATCTGAAGTTTATTTAGCAACAAAACGCTAAATAAAGGGCCCAAAAAGAACCAGCCAGGGGTTGATGCTCCTTTCCTTCTCCCCTTCTTTTACTTACAACAGTCTATTCATTATGTTTCATCAAACTGCTGACATTTCTTACGTGTGTAAGCAAGTTGAAAAAGCTGCACTAGCGAGCTTTGTGATGCTGGATATAGAAGACTGTAAGTATAAATCATCTAAGCCTGTCCATCTATTTAACTTCCATTTTATGCAGTTACTTCAACAAAAGCATGGTACTATTAATACAGCACCTGTACACAGCTCAGCACCAGACTACAGTTGATACAATCCAGTTCAAGTAATGGATTGTGAGCCTGGATGTCTTGGCTCTATGTGGGCATTTCTCCCATGTTAACACGTGAGTTTTCCTGTGCTTCAGTTTAGTTTTGATAAAAAGTCATGCTTTGTGCTTTAGAAAGCCTTGTCAGTTGCAGATCCTCGAGTAGAAGATTCCTGTGACAGTACAAAGGCTTCTATTTGTATTTTCCAAGTCAGAAATAAAAAGTAGGTTTTCCTAAAATTGACACACAGGATAAATCTACTCACAGTGGAGTATTTTGGGAGGCAGGGGTGATTTTTTGCTACACACCTACAGAAGAGGCTACTGCGGGACCTCTTCTCAAACACAGCTTAGGAAGGCACCTTCATAAACATAGCACTTCTAAAATCTTAAACTGAAGAAGTAAAAATGCTAAAGCAAGAGGATTCTCTCCCTTTCTGGCGCCTACCACCAGGGATATGTCACCAGGTAGAGACAGGGGAAGAGCATGAAGACAAAGAAATGCAGATACCAAATAAATAAATAAATTAGGAGATGTTTTCAGCTAAGCGTTTTAGCTACTTAGAACTGCCAGGCTGTCCCACACAGTCAGCATCTACCTTAGGATGATCAAGTGCCTGCTGAACTTAACTTCTAGCCCGTGTTTCACACTGACAAAAATCTGAGCAAATGGATAATTTTATAACTTCACAGTATGAGACCAATGAGCATATGCAAATTTTGGTCACAAAGACACTTAGTGAGGAACACAGCTTCATGCAGCTTTTTTTCCATTTCTGAACTATGCCTTTTAGGCAATCCTTCTGGGATTTTTCAGGGATTAATGGACCAAGACTGGAGGTCTTCTGTGGACTTTTATTACAATAAACTCAGATAAAATCACTGCATGCCACATACAGAAGGCAGGCACGGTGTCTGTGGTTATAGTCTTGGACTAAAGACATCTCATCTGACAAGAGTGACAACATACACAAAATGAAGGAAGAACCTTCATTTCTTTAGAAAATATTTTGGATGGGAAATACTGAGCTAGCACCTAGTCACACTCACTAATATTGGTGGTCTACAGGTTGTATTTTCTGGGAATGGATAGCTTAAACAAAAGCCCTGGTCACTGTTGCTGTTAGCTGAACTCTCCATCAGTCTTACAAAAGCACCATCTTGCTCATCTCAGGGTGAAAAACTCCAGAATCTGTGAAGAGTTACACCTCTAACCAATGCTTTAAAAGTATGATTAGGAGAAACCATGTTAGAAATTGTATATGGAGAACATGCTTATCAGAGAGAAGCCTTAAATGGCATCCCAACATTCAAGTGGCTGACCAAATGATTCCTGTATTACCACTGGCTACACATTTCTATGTCATCACAGAGCATATATATTCCCACAATATGATGCAATATTTCTTCACTAGGATGATGAGCTGCCACCTACTTAGGCAAGCCTCTCCACTGCATGTTTGCAGCACTGCTGTGTGAGACCGCCTTCCTCCCCCCTACAAGACATCCTTCCTATGAGAGAGGATTGAGAGGAAAACCTGTTTTCTCCCATAATATTATAGGGATGCAAGGCTAATTGAAAGATAGGGCTTAGGCTGTCTTCTCAGGAAGAAGAGCAGTCATGAAGAAAGGATGTTATCTGTGGGATGAAAGACTGACTTACTGGGCTGTTTCACTTTGAACTCTTTCTACCAATGCAGGAAGAGGTCTTCATAGCCTCTAAGCAGGTGTGTGGAGAATTTGTCTGGTAGAAGCTGCCTATGAACTGTTATATTTTTGGTCTGAGCTGTTCTTCTGACCAAGACTTTATGGGATACTTCAGGCTGTCTTCAAAAATTAACTGGCTGATAGCAGCACAGCAGACAGACATCAGTCATAGTTCTTTTATCCTTTAGGGTCACATCACCTGCATATATGCATGGCCACAGTAACACGTGAGCATAACATATGACACCTGAGACTTTTTAGTTCAGATCAGATAATAAATAAAGTTTGAATAGGAAACCAGATTTATTAGTTATCCTTCCCTATAATGCCTCATTCTGCACACCCATATAGGGACCTGTTCCTCAGCAAGTATATCTGCTGAGTTTGGACAGACAGATACTCCGAGGAATGCACATTCACTTACTGAAGGCAGACTGTGTCCCTCAGATAAGCAACATGGGAACTGCCACCATCCTGAGTTGTGACAGTGAAAGACAGCGAGAGAAGCCCCGAGAAAATGGTATTTCTCAGAAATGCAATTAGGTGTTGATCTCTACAGCAAAGGGTGTCACATTTGTTCTCTCACTGTTCGAGTGCAGAAGTCCCCCTTTTAGTCTCTAGAACACTAATAAAGCATTGTCTTCTCAGAGGATAACAGCACGGACTGTGTAGGACTCAACACTAAACTTCTAATGCATTTGCATTACTCTAGGTATTCCCACCTCCTAACACCCTTCACGAACTCCATACCAGCTGTGATTGCTAAAGCTTCTGTCATCCATAACCCCATCATTTATGCCATCACTCATCCCAAATACAGGTAAGTTCACTCTTATAAGCTTTGTTTAAAATAGCAAAGACAATCATATGGTAACTGTGACTTTTAGGACTAGCTCCTGAACTCTGCTTTACCTGCTGATTTTACCTCTGCAAGAGAGTCTTGCCTCCCCCCAGGAAAAAACTTCTCAATGCCTGGTAAATGTCAGTGGAATTTGTACTTGGAACAAATTACTGTGCAGATGGGAGTTAGAGATGTTTATGGATACTGATCTGTACTTACAGAATACATGATAAAAAGTAAAGACCTTCCCACCTCAGAGGAAAGCATCATAAATTTTTTTACTATCTTCTTGAGAGGCGCAGGCATTTGTCAGTGTTGCAAATAGCAGCTTGTTAAATTAACCAGAGCAGTGAGAGATGCGATTCAGGGAGTCAGTCCACCGCTTCTCTATTTCATGGGTCCTCCCCACTTTTCTTCAAATTTTCCTATTTCAGATTTTTCTTCTGAGTTGTAACATCCAAGGTCATTTCCACATCAAGTCCAGATGCAGGCTGTGGGATCTGACAGATGGCAGCAAAGCCATGCTATCATTTCACTTGGTTCAAAGACCTAACGAGGAAGTAGATAGAGGTGGGCACGGACAGCTAAGTGGGGAAGGCCAGGAGGAAGAGGAAAGTTAGGCAGAAGAGTTTCCTTACGTTGCATATTAGGAAAGAAATAACTATAATTGCACATTCTGTACTACAGATTGCTGGCGAGCAGATGTGTAAAAGAAAGCTAGAATAGCTGCTTAGGGGAAGATTAAAATAATTCATTATGTGGTTCTCCTGTGAGGTTCAGTTTAAAGGGACAGAATTTTATTTTTTCCCTGATTAAACTGAAAGCATATAAAAATTCATTTTAATAGCTCCCTTCGGTTCAAAGAGTTATATTTTAATGCCCTTATCCCTGTCAAGCAATAAATCAGAGTTCTGCAGAACACTGTGAATAAATGATATTGCAGGGTGATTGTATATGAGATACTGGATATCTAGAAAACTCTTTTTGTGCCCAGTAATTTTCCAGTCCATCCAGCATTAGTTCATCTCTCTGAATAACTGCATTGTTTATGATGACTGAATTTTTGCGCTAAGAGAAAAAATCTAACTGATTCTACCTCTCATCTATTAGAACAGCCATTGCAACATATGTTCCTTGCCTTGGATCCCTGCTGAGAGTTTCTCCTAAAGACTCCCGGTCTTTCAGCAGTTATCCCTCCTCCAGACGAGCGACCGTAAGCAGCCAGTCTTCTGAGATAAGTGGGCCGCAGAAAGGAAAAACGCGACTGTCATCTCTCTCTGACAGTGAATCAGTAAGGGAGACAATTCCCATACGCCCGTTTTTAATTGCAAAGTAACTGATTTTCATATAGAGTCCTTCAAAGTGATTGGTTCTTTAGATGAAATGCATTACAGTGCTCATTACAAGAGTGCCACAGGAAGTGGGGGGAGAAAGTGAAATAACAGACAGAAGGCTGAAGTGTAAAAGCAGAAGGTAAATCTTTGTATTCTTGATGGTTGGTGATGCTGATGGAAGATGGTACAACAGGAATTTTAGAAAGAAATGAAAGCTTGGAGTCCGAGCACCCTTGAAAGTCTAATCATACTTCTATGATAAGTTTGTCTGACCACAGATTTGGACCTGGGACACGCACAAAAAAAGAAACTGCTCATCATTAAATAGTCCTCTAGTGACAGTAAGGTTGTAATGAAAAAGGTAATGCTTTCTGAAAATGAAGTGGGATGTATTTGGAAACATATTAATCACCAGCGCTAGACAAATCAGTAAATCCATTCAAGAATCATTCTCACAGAAGACTTCAACAGCTTGCTGCTGCCAGTCTAAGTGAAACCAAATGTTTTGCACAGCAGCTGACAACAGGGCAAATATTTGGCATCCTAGGCTCTCCCTTGCAACCCAAAGTTAGATTACTAAGTAACTAAGCCCATGAGTTCAGTGCAATTGTTTCAAAAGAATTTTTCAAGTGTATGAAAAAACCATAATTTTCTTGCTGATTCCTTTTCATAGTCAAGGTAATAATTGTATCATTGCTTTCTCAACAGTTAAAAGCTGCTTCTGGAAATACAATCTTGACTGGCACGGTTCCAAATGAAAGCAATTTTTCCTTCCTCTTCTTCTGTGTTTCCATATCCTTCCCCACAGTTACACAAAAAGATGATCCTGATCCTCCTTAGAGCAATCGATCCGTTACGTATTAAAATTCTGGTACAGCATTACCAGTTGGGATTCTCTTCTAATAGTAACAGACTCATCAGGCCAACTCCTCCAGCTCCATCCAAGTTCATGTTTTTCTATACCTCTTATTTTTATTTTCTTCCCTGGGAAAGTCTGTCAATGTATCAATAATTTAAAGGATCAAATATTGAAAATATCAATAACTGCTTTCGGTATTTTCAAGCAATTATGTACCTCACCTCATGGAAACCACGTCCAAAGCACATGGATTGCTTGTGAAGAACCCTTGCTACATGAAGCAGGTTTAATAAGTATATTGCACTGCTATGTTCTCCCATTTTAAGGCAAAGTACAATGCAGAGAGAAAATAGGCTGGTCTGTCATGAGCTGCTCATCACAACCCCCTATGCTGGGGTTTATTATGATCTCAGTGGTTTATTATGATCTGTGGAATTCTGTTATTCTTCATCACTGTAATGAAAAGGCTGACAGAGTGAGGAAAAGGAACAGAATTTTTGACTTCCAGAAAAATCTGGTGTGCTGGGGGTTTTAGTCTCTTTTTCTGTTTTGTTTTCCCATTAACTAGAACAAGGTTTATAAAATCACAGCTCCTTCCTGAAACAAAATGCTTCTAAAGTGCTTGATTCTGCAGTCCCCAGACATTTCCTTCTATTTATTTCTGCTTCAGACCAAGCTACTTCGGAAACTTTGGCCCTAATTCCTCCAAACACCTGTGGTTTCTAATTGGGTGCTGCTATGGAAAACTGTCTCCTCGGAGCTACGAGGTGCCTCGGAGAACTTTTAGTATCAGACCATAACAAAACACTATGTTGTTTGAAATTTTGCAGTGCATCCTGTGGAGGGGGGGTGGGGAATCAAAGACATAAGCTGAATTTTAGACTCAACAGACTTGATATTTGTACCTTTCATAAGCAAAGACTTTATGAAGTCATACATGGCATAACTTGGGTGAAATGCCTTTTATACAATATCTGTCTCTCTTACAATTTCTGCCTAGGTAAAACTGATTCTTACGAGACAAACTGGATGGAATTCTAAGGAATTTAGAGTGATTGTTTTGGTTGTATTCATTTTAGGGTTCTATTGACACAGAAACTGGTAGCCCCAGTATGTTATCCAGACATGCTAGCAGACAGATTTCCTACGAAACGGGTAAAGGCACAACTCAAACTAGTGACAGAAGAGTCAAACCCAAACTGAAGAGCCATGATTCTGGGATTTGTGAGAAGGTAACAGAATGTGTAATAACTAAATTCTTTGTCAAGTGTTAGGTTAACCAATCTGCGTATTTTACCATAATTAATTATGAAGGTTCCTGCAAAGATGGGGATAACCTATGAATTAACACAATGAGTAATGACTTAGAGGTTATAAAAGGTCATCAGCTTTTTATTTCCACCCCGGCTCATTATTCAGCTGTCTTTGTTGCAATGCTGACATGCAGTGGTGCTGTTTTAGTGATCTTAGTATCTGAATGGTATGTTGTCTTGTGTTTGGCTTTAAGTGTGCATTCACTCATGTGCGTATTCCACTGTCGAAATTACTTGGCCGATCTTTCCATTTTTTCATAATTTGCTCTCAAATGATCACCTATGGAGAGAGGTAAAACCCAAGGCTATCTTTAGCATATCACTACTTTTCAGTCAGTCTTCTGTTGTCCCCTGTTTTGGTTTTTTTTTTTCCTATATTCTGCATTTTGTGTATGTAAAATATTGTGACATCCTTATATGTCGTTTATGTCTTTCTTATTTCTGTTCATTTTTCAGACAGCCATAGACGCCGATGATATATCCATGGTGGAATTGAATGTCACAGAGTACACTGCTAGACCTACTGTAAGAATTATTATTTTAATATTTGGCATGGGTATAACAAACGGAGGGAACAAAAACTAATGACAATCCCTGTCTCTGAGCACAAATTAAGTTATTTCTTGAGATGCAAAAATCACACGATACTTCCAGAACAATATAGAAAGCATGACCACAAAGGGAAGATCATTGCTGAAACTATGCAGAAGGAAAACACATGTACCACAGAGTTTTCCTTAAGTCCAGCTTCTTTAAGGGACTTGAATATTTTCTTGAATTCCATATGTCCCCTGATGATGTCTGTGATTTCCTTGGTAGAATGTGGAAGCATTAATTTTTATATGAATAATATACACAATAAGCTGAGATAATAATTCTGGTGGTTGTACTTCCAAGACAAACATAGTCTTGTGGCAAGTACTGCTGTACAAAGGTTCACTGTTAACTATTTCATGTTCTCTGTTCTGGGTAGCAACAAACACCTAAAAAATGCAATCTGGAGGGAACCAGTCTAAGTTTTTGAAACACGCCGTATTAACCTATTCAGTAAGAAGTTGTGCTCGTGTCTATTTCTTCTTCCCTGTAGCAAAGCTACAGCATACTGCTAAATTTTTTTGACATCTGCCGCAAGTGAGTCAATTTGCCTTCATTCTTGAGAGACACAGAAATTAGAGAAAAGAGTTGACAGATGAAAACAAGCCAATATTATTTTTGCACTATTAATCCCAATGTAATATAAAGATCTTAAATTACCTCTTGATTCTTAGCATTGATCCTTATGAGCTATTGCTAGCCTCATCCTTAACGCCCTCAGTTTTTGGTCCTGTGCAAGTGACAGCTAATGCTGCCGTTGTCAAAAAGTGCTAAATAATCTTCCCTCAATTCCTGTTTTCGCTTCATTCTCTAGCTTCCTTCCCCCTTCAAACTACCCATACTGTTACGACATTTGACATCATCCCTTGCCCCAGTGAAGCTCAACAGTCCCTTTCTGGAGGGACTTCTTACTTGATTGAGTTCATAGACTGAGCATACTGGCAGCACTTTTGTTCATAGTCAGATACGCTGTCCTTAGCCTGGCCTTTCATCAAAGCAGACCAGCTCTTCAGTGGCAAATGCAAAATCTGTGCTTTAGCATATTAACTTAACTGTCTTTTCTCACAAGCTGTTCATGAAGTATTAAATAAAATGTTGAGGTCTGCTTTTTCCTTTAAGTTTGGGTTTGGGTTAGTTGTGGGGATTGGCGAAGTGCTTATCTAAATATATGCACCTTTGCCATAGATGATGCAACCTGATCTCCTTGTAGATGTTTGTGATTTCCATTTCTTCTAAATCCTTGCATCCTGTAGAGAGGTGAGAGCCTGAACAGTACTGCACAAAGAAAAGGAGAGTCTAACCACGGACCGTCATCTGCCCAGATACCCAGCATTACAGTAACATACAGCAATGTCCAAGGAGTAGAGCTGTCTTCCAGATACAACTCCGATTTCCTGTACCCTGAGATCAACAGCCAAAAGCAGAACAAGAAATCCAACAGCTAAGTGAGTGTTGCAAACCAGAATGTTACCTTAGCTAATACCTCTGGAGCAACTATGGACCAGCTGAATCCAAAATACCTTCCTACATTGTGCTTAAATGCTCCTACAAAGACACAACACAAGACAAAAAAGGATAAAAGCAAGAGGATTAAGCTGAAAAGCATCAGAACTCTCCTCAGTGGTTCACTTCTTGATCAGATTCACATTGTAATTTTATTATCTATTCTTTATGCAGCTCAGGAAACAATTTCTTTCACTTGGATTTTAATCTGCTCAGGTATATTCCACCACTGCATGAATCTTACCTACAAGCCTCCTAGGATTAACTTGAGAGGAAAGGGTAGTAGGAGTTTCAAAACTGGCCTTTGTTCACTTAGTGTAGTTTAACTTCAAAGCCATTATGGAAAAATAATACAGAGAGATTTTACTTCCTGAAAGTTGGTTTCTTCATTATTGTGAAGTTCCTCAACCAAATGAGTCAGTCAGTGCTCCCTTCTTTCCTTAGTAACACATCCTCCCTCACTTTCTTCTACAATCCAGTTAAAGGGCAAGTTAGCAGTACTATGAAGTCCCAGATCTTTATTTTAATTTCTGAGATGCTGGAGGAAGAGAAAGAAGTAACACTGAGGACAAGGCTATTATTGTCCTTTCCATACTTCTTTTTCTAACGGTCCCTTAAGAGACCAGTTTCACCCACTCTTAGCTAACCTTCCCAGAGCTATATGAAAATATTAGGAAACTTCTTCCACTTTTCCTCTAGCAGGTTCCACGAGAGGAATGCAGAATTCAAAACAGTGTTTGTACTGCAATGTCTTATGGGTAAGTCAATACATCTGCCTCCTAATGCTTCAAACTGGTTTACCTTTACATGTCCTTTTCTAAAGTAAGTCTTGGGAGGAGAAAGGTTAGTTCTCCAAAAATAGGTGTTCTAGGGATGTGTGGAATCCACACCATCCCCACTTCAGCATTTTATTTTTTCCCTCCTCTAAACAGCAGCATTCTTATAGTTGAAGTTTATTTCCACAGTGACTAAATCCATGGAGTTGTACTTATTTCCCCCAAAAGGAAAGGAAAAGAGTTCTATGAAACAGTGATTTTCTGCTTCTCCTTGATGCTAATTCTAGAACATAAGAATGAATGGCCAAAATTAATTTGCAATTCATAGCAGTCTACATCACAAGAATGATGAGGACAGATCAGTCCACAGTGGGGATATATACCTCCTGAGCCCAAAAGCACAGGGCACAAAGACCTACTGCAACAGTTCTTCTGCATGGCCCCTCTAGTAGTTCTCCCTTTGCTTGCAATAATAGAGGGAACCCAGCAAGTAATTTTGTCCCAAGGAAACCAGTTCTTCCTTATGTCACATCAGAAAAAGCCATAAAACCCAATAAAAATGCAACCATCTTCTTCCTTTGGGGGTGG
>JANHGN010017180.1:0-21972 GCA_024605025.1 Megaceryle maxima
GCGGCCCGCTCGCCGCGGGCGGGGGGCGGCGGAGGAAGGGGGTGGGGGGAGGACCGGGCCGAGGCCGCCGCCGCCGCCGCGGACGGGGGGGAGCGGCAGCGCGGGGCGGGCGCAGCGCGGAGCGAGGCCGCTGGGGGTTGCGCCACTCCGGCCGCGACGCGGCCATGCCGAATAAAAACAAGAAGGAGAAAGTGAGTCGGTGGGGTGGTGTGGGGGCTTGGGCTCCCTGGGGAGGTTGTGGGGTGCAGGCCCCGCGGGGAGGAGGGGCCTGGGGCAGAGCGCGGCGGGGGGCGGCAGCGGTGAGAGGAGTCCGGCGGTGAGGGGGCCGACGCGGCGCTCCCCGCCGCTGAGGAGAGCTGGGCGAAGGGCAGCCCCTTGCCCTCACCGCTGTATGCCGGCCCCCTTCCTTCCCCCAGGAACCGGGTACTGGGGAGGGGGCAGCTCCCGGTGGGGCCTAGTCCAGGGGGGTGCTGTGGCCGCCAGAGGTGGGGGGGAGCGCTGTCCTGGTATCGTCTGTCCGGGTCCCGGGGGCCTGCCCCGCCGAAGCGGGAGTGCGGAGCCTGCGGTGGGCGGGCGCGGAGTTAGGGGCAGCCAGAGAGACGGAGTCGGTGAAGGGAGGCCGTGGTTTTGGCGTGCGGGGGAGTGTTGGAGGGAGGGGATGGGAAACGTGTCCTCAGCTGTGCCTGGCGGAAGGGTGAGCTGGGAGGGGGTGTCTCTTTGGGGCCGGCCTGGGTGTGTTGAGAGGGAGGAAGGGGAGTTCTTGGCGGCACGGTAGGGCTGTTGGGGGGGGTTCTGATCCCACAGCTGCTTGCCCCGTGCCCGTCCCGGGAAGTTTCACCGCTACATGGCTCTGTCTGCAGTTGAAGTTGTGCTTAGGGGATCACTGTAAGCACTCAAGGAGCATTAATCGCCACTCGAAATCTTTTTACCTCTTCCTGATAGTGGGAGAGGATGTGTCTTTGGCCCCACTTTGCCTCTGTTTTTCCCAGCGCTCCCGGGAGTCATTTGTCTGGCAGCCAGGAAAGGGGCTTGCACAAGTAAAGTTCACAGAAAACTTAAATATCCAACACAAAGTTAACGAGATTGCACTTTATTTTATGCGATAGGCAATTAGCCATATGAGTAGAAGTCAGAAACAGTGAAGTATACGGTCTGCCTCATCCAGCTGCTATCCCTCTAGCCCTTTTTTTGTTTGGTTAACTTCTGCTTGTCTTTTTAGATTTTCAACATGGTTTTAAAATTAGATATAGGGAGGATGGGTGTTGTGGTTGTGGGTGTTTGTTTTAACTTTTTCCCAACATCCTTACCACTTTTCATATCAAAGACATACAAGCTTTTCTGAGAATAACAAATCTCAAAGATATGCTATGGGTGAAGGGTGCACGTTAAGTACAGTGCAGGGAGGGACAAATTTGAGTTGTGGGCCTACTTCTAATACTAGACTTTATAGCCCTTAGAACAAACAAAATAATAAAGTGTCAAATTTGTACTGCATTGATGCTACTTTCAAAGGTAAACTAAATACAAATATTCCTGGAGCTAAAAAAAATAAAGATAAAGAAGGGTAAATTCTTAGGCCTGGTTGAAATCACTTACATTCTTTGTCCCTGTCTGCTTACCTATACAAAAGCATTTCTTTATATACTTCATGGTTGAATTTTGAGGCATAAATAACATTCCAAAATCTTTCTGTGCATGAAAAATATTTAAAGTGGCTTTGTAGAGACTGATAGTTCAGTCTTAAGATCTTCAAATAAAACAATATTACTTCTGTCCCATCAATTTTAATGTTCTTAGTGAGTTTCTATAAAACCCTAATTTCTTGACATGAAAATTTGTCTAGAATGCCTTTTCAAAGTAACCGAGACTGCAAACTTTTTTTTTTTACCAAGGAACCTGCAAAATCAATCAAGAGTGGAAAAAGTGGCAAAGATGGACAAGATAACCAAGAACATGAGGTAAATATTAGTAAAATGTATTTGTGTGTTCTTTCAGGTAAATTTGTCATGACTTCTGAAGATTATATTAAGTTTTTATAGATTGTTAAAATTTTGAGATGACAGGTGTCTTTGAGGAAAAGTGGTTGTGGAACTACTGCCTTGCTATTCGACAAAAAAAGTATTTTTAAGTCTTAAGAGAAGATGCTTTTGAGAAAGTTAGTTTTATTTAGAGTAAATAATCACTTGCTAGTCTTAAATACTCATCTATTTCCTTTTTGGTTATGAGGTGTACATCTGGCATATTTTCTAGTCTTATTGTGAGGTTTTGGGCTTTTCTTCTAATTGCTCATTGCATTTTTTACCATTTTCTGTAATTCCCAGAACTTTCTTCTCTCAAGCTGTCAATATTGGCATGCCACTTAGGTGTCAGTAGCCTTTTGTATTGTCAGGAGACTTTAGGATTAATCAAAAGCTGCCAGTCATTTTGCAATGTGATTTGTTTTTATAGGTATACAATGGAATTTTTAATTTTTGACTGATTATTCAGTTGCTGATTTTTTTTTCTCCTTCTGTATTGCTCTCTGTTTTGCCCATTAGCAAGAAGCAGTGACTTGAAAGGAGTCAATTACATCTTTATTCCCTCCCTTTCCCAGAGTAATCCAGAAATTAATATTTTATAGATTTGCTACTTTTAGAAATCCATTGTTTAGGTGGATTCTAAAATTTTCTTCAAAATGTCCATACCAGCCTGAATGTAAATGCTACACTGAAATGTTTATATATTTCCACCTCTAAACTGTGTGCCTTGATACTGAAAGATAATGTTTTGAGAACACAATACTCCTCTAGCTTTACTTTTTTTTTTTTTCCCCCTCTCAGAAATGACTGTTGGGGTAGTTGAGTAGGAATATTTAGTGTACTCTTTCTGATGCACTTCAGTGAGTTCTCATTTGTTGTGTAGAACAATGCATGCTTCTGCCACAAATTAATAAGATCATTAAAACCTGTAAACTACTTACAGGTAGTAACGTAAAATTATTTTGGCAATTTCAGACAAAAACATGAATTGAGTTTCCGTGGAGGGAATCTAGCTACTGGGAGGGATCATAGCTATTAGGAAAGGTTGTAGAATGAAATAAGAAATGTATTAGTGTAGCTGTTTATAATGGTATAAATAGATGTACTTTATTGTGATATATTCTGTTTTTACAGTGTATTGCTGTGATGAGTATTACTCCTTGGCTATAATTTTGGTTCCTGTGCAATCGTAAAGCTCATCGTTATCAGCATCTTTGCTGTACATTTGTTAACCGATTATTTTCTTGACCTTCTGAATGACAAGCTGCTGAGGCCAAAACAGATTTTTTTTATTCCTTCTTGGAATATTCCTTCAGGATAGAGGATAAAGCTCCCATAGTTAGTGGAGAGCTTTAAATGTTACCTGAAAATATATACATGACTTTATTTTAATTTGTTTGTTTGTTTAACTTAATGTGAGATGAGTCTCAATAGGAGAATATGTTGTAGTGTTCATGTGTTTTTCAGTTTTTCTTCCAAGTAGAATTCCCAATGAAAAATACACCTTACTTACCTGTGATACTTAATCATATGCGAGTAGGAGCAGAATATGAAAGGGAGAGGGAATGCAACTGGCACATATAGTATGATTACCATTCCCAGTGGGCATTACTTAGTCTCCATACAATTTTGAACACCTCAGTACTTGACTCATTAGCTTAATTAATAGAGTAATTGCACAGACATAGTAATGTAGACTTTACACTCTAATTTGGCTGGCTGTAATAATGATGTATGTTAGTTGGTGCTTATATGAGCAGAAAGGAGGCCATTTGTTAGCATAGTGATACAGAATTTCTGTAACTCCAGAAATATGCTGGAGCACACCATTAATATATTTTTAATTATTTTTTTAAGAAGGTTGTCTTCATGTTTCCTTGTACGTGTTTTAATGCGTCTTTTAAGAAAATCCTCTTCTAGACTATGAGTACATTTGGAAATAAACTGGTTCATTTATTTTTCTCCTTAAAAAGCGTTTAATGCATATGCATTTAATGCAAATAAATGTAATGCAAATGAGAGATTGCCAAGACTAGAAACTGTCTGCTATTCAGAGAATAGGGACAACACCAGTAGAAGCATCCCACAAATACTTTATTTGTATACACTTTTATAGCACTAAACTAAATTCACGATGCATTAGACTTCTATAGAGAAGAGTACAACAGATCTTAATATTTACAAAAATGAACAAGTGTTTTTCCTGTCTTGCTAAATTTAGGGAAATGAGTTTTCCATTCAGTGAAGTTTGAAATGCATTTGAAATGATTCCTGGTATGCCAGGTCAGGATGCCCATGCTGAATGGGAGTGAAAATGACTTAAGCTGATGCTTGTCTCAGTTTGAAAATTACAGATAGGCATGTACAGAAGTACTAAATAGTAGCGGCAGCACAGACGACCTACTGAAGTAAATGCTTTTTCATTTATATCTCAAAGAATCCAATTTTAAGTTGTTTGAAAGCAGTGTCCACCTTACCTATTTTTCTGTCTCCAGCATTCTCACAAAGCAGATGTTTAGGTGAAAGTGCAAGATGATTCTCTTTGCATTAGCTGTGCCTTGGTTAATTTATGGAATACCAAAAGAGCCATACTACATATGGTGCAACACGGAAGTAGTCTTATTTGCTGTGTGGTCAGTAGTTGATATTTAGAGTGATTCAGAATCATTGTAGATGTATGGTCTTCCATCTTGGTATGTGTTGTTTTTTTTGGTTTTTTTTAAGCCAGTATATAGCTTAAATGGTTGCTTAGCTGAGGTGTTGTGTAAAATTTTTTTTCATAGTATTAGTAATTTAATATACTTTTTTTATATTGTTATCTTGATTTTTATTTTTTTTTAACAAGCCATGCTTAATCTCCTCTAAGTGGGAGGATTTCCATTACTTTGATTATCTGTCTCTGTTTCCATGTCTGTTCTTTTTCTTTTTGTGATGAAGGTACCAGAAATGTAGTATGTATGATGTGAAGGCACCTTGTCATTCTGTACCCTAATGGAATTATTCCATTTTCCAGTTGCATATAATGTTGACTTTTTAAACACTTAAGAAAAGAGCTAATATGATTAAGCTCCTATCTAACTTGAGTTTGTAACCTGTTAGTAAATAGTAACTAATTAGACTATATAGTTGCCAGAAAAGTTGAATCTATTCCTGTTAAGTATAACCTCTTACTTCAGTAATTAGTCCAGGATATTAGTCTACAGGTTGTGAACAAAGATGATGGTTGGTGTATTGTTTTTCCTCTGTGTGGGAGGACTGTCTCTAGTCCAGTAAAGTACATGGAGGGGTTTGTTTGCCAGTCCCAAACCCTATACTCACAACAAAACCAAATAAACAAACAAAAAGAGTCTGGGTGTGAAAATTGGCTATGCCAACACTTGATAACTTGTGGACATATTCCCTGTGACCTAACTGGCCTTTGCAGAAGTTATTTGCCTCACAGGTAAGCTTTGTTGTAGGGTTCTATTTTGTCCCAGGGATGTGGAGGTCTCCTTTTGAGTTGAGGCAATAACTCATGATCAGCCTAATCGCGTTAGAAAAAGGTGACTTGCTAATACTGATTGTTGAGAAATGTTACCTTTTTCTATTTCTAGCAAAAATCTAACATTTCTAAAAATTCAAGTAAATACTTTAACAGTAGTTTTCAAATGCTCTGTATGCTCATATGTTGTCTGGTTTGCCTGTGGGAAGGTATGTGTTAAAACTTGCACTTTTCACCAGTCTCTGAAATGGTTGAGGAGCACTCAAGCAATTCACTGTTGTGGTTCACCTGGGGGATGGAAGGGCAGAAGTAGCAGGTAACCTTTCGTACAAGGCAGGAGTAGGTGACTGGCAGTGATAGCATCTTCTACATCTAGCTTGACTGGTTTAAGAAGGCATGAAACATCTAAATTTAAAATCATATTCATTCTGAATTCAGGTGCTGAATAGTCTGTAGAAGTGAGAGGTTACTTTTTGTTGTTTAAGAAAGTGATGCTTTTAAGAAACTAGAGCAGAAATCATAACTCTTTCAAGTTCTTCTGCCATGCAGAACAAGAAACGGAAGACTATGTGGTTTGAGGACTGTGCATGTGTTTGTGTTATCTCACTGTTTCCATGTGCTGCCCTGGTTTGTTCTTTCTACTTTAAAGGTGGTTCATTCTGAATATGGACAAATAAAATACGAACAGAATTGTCTAGTTTTATTGCTGTGTGAGAAATTCCTTGATTTATTGATAGCATATGTTGCTAATGGTGGACTATAATCACTGTTGAAACTTTTTTTTTTTTAATGTAAAAAACCCTGAGTACTCATCCATGCTTCTGTCCTGCCATTGTCTCACAGCCATCACTTTTTAGTAGGTTTATTAAACACTGGTAATAGCTTCCAGTGCAGCAAGTTTATCAGTCTTTGTTTTGAGAAGTTTTTCTTTGCTTTGTGATGGTTTTGTGTGGGTTTCTTAGCAAAGATCATATGTAGCAGTATCCTAATGTTAAAAGGAAGGCTAGATATAGATGAAAGCTATAAATCCAGCATTTTTTTGTGTTAATGGGTTCCTGTGAACAGTAGCAGAAAGTTATTTAGAAGGCTGACTCCATATTTTCTATACACTGTTGTTCATTTTTTCATGTATTTCCTGTTCGTGAATTTTCATAGCAGTGCTATTTAAGGTGCTGTAGCAGGTATTAGTAACCCTGGGAAATAAACATACCTTTCTTGAAGGTGGTGTATGGAGTCTGTTACACAGTGTCTAGTTTATGGCTAGATTTTTCTATTTCAGAATTTAAGTTATACTTAGTACCTATTAGACAATTCATTAGGGACTACAGCAGAGGAGCTTGAGATCTGAGGGGAGAATACCTTTCCAAAATTTCTGGAGTTGTTTTCACCCCTTCTTCACATGTATTAGGACCAAGACTGCCCCGAAATAATTTCTGGAATTATCTTTTTGCCACCAAACATTTTTCCAGTCAGCTGAGTTTATCCTGTTTTAATTGTCTACTATGCTAATTTGTACCTGCATCTGATTCAGTGTATATGTATTTATTGTCAATTGTATGAAGCAGCTGTCACTTAAGCTCTTTCCTGTGGTTAGATGAGTAATCTCTGTCACACAGTGGCATGGCATTTTTGGATGCACTGAACTCAGCATCTTTGAGGTATAAGATTTTTCTGTGTTTATTCAGCAGGTATCTTTTACAAAGAGATATGTTTAGCATAGATCGGATTTATCTCTTTTAATTAATATCTGAAGTTATAATTTATTTATAATGTAAAACAGTGTTTTAAGGGTTTTGGTAGTACTCCCTACCATACTGTCAGTTTTATGCCAGTTATATAGCCACCTAGATCAGGAAAGCATCCCCAAACCCCCAAGCTCCTCTCAGTAAGCTCTGTTTGGTGTATACAGCGCATAATAAACCTAGCTGTACCCCAGCTGTTTCTTCAGTATGTATTCAGTATTATGTCCCAGCTGGATTGACAAAGAGCCATGAAATAGCAATGTTTTCATGAGTCAGTCCCATGCAGTAGATAAAATTGATTTGGAAATAATTCTTTCATTTGGGAGAATATGAACATTGGGAGAAATTCACAATATGAAATAAATTTGAGGCTTTGAACAACTAGTCCTCTTAAGTTTGAATTGCAGAAGGGCTATAGATGAACAGTGCTAGACCTTCTGTTTTATGAAGCTTTCCAGGACTGTTGTTTTGTGAATTTCAGATTAACTTGAAAACTGATTTTTGTTCATGTTTCCGGCTGTGGGGAGAAATTTAAAAAAAAAAAAATCTAGGAAAAATTCCTACACTGTTCCTGAATATATTTTAAATGTTATGATTTGCTACACCTTTACAGTGACTATAATTTAATGTGCTTCCTCTTGGCTGTTTAGTTTAGCAGCCTGAAGTACTAAAAAGTTAACACTTGTAGTGATATGTACAATAAGAGCATGATAAGAGATGAAGATGAAATGATTTGGTGTTAACACTTCTTTAGAAGTGGTCGTTGTTATTAGACTATGAAAATGCTCTGGAGACATGTCATGCTGTGTAACTTTCTTATAGCATCTAATACAAATACCAAATTAGTGGGCAGGGGATGAAGCAAAAATTATTTCAATATGAGGATGTGAAGAACTATTATCAATGGATTAGGAGCACAAGGATACAGACATCACTGGTAAAGTGACATATACAGTAGCCTTAGCTCATCAGTAGCTTTGTATAATTAAGATTTACAGTAGAACATAGCAGTTAGGAACGTACACAAACTCATCTCATTTGCTCTAAGCCTTTAAATATGGGAACCTTCCATATGTATGTGTGTGTGTATATATATATAAAGAAGCACAAAGGTAGTTTTTGTTGTGTGTTTTTGAAAGTAAAATGTGGTTCAGGCTGATCAGAGAGTAAAGTAAAAATGAAAATCAAGAGCTAATGTAACTTAAGGCAGGCCATCATTTATTCAGATTCTTCATTTATGTATTTATATAATGTTTTGAAATAATACTTGACATGATACCCATTTTTAATCATATTTAATTAGCTAATTGATGGCTGCAAGTAACAAATTTTACTTTTCTGGGGACATTATTTTCTTTGAAGTTTCATTATAGAAGATGGATTAAGAAACAAATACTGCTTTGCTGCCTTTTGCTGAAGTACCAGGTGCTCACTCATGGTGGTGTTTCAGCAAACACAAGACAGCACGAATCCACTTACAGCCTGAGCCTGGGCACCCAATCTTTGCCAGTACAACCTCATGCTGCAGATCTGGTCTCTGACTGAAAGTAATCAAATATATTTGGTCCTGGAGTAAACCAATTAAGGCAAAATTAAGTTTACAAGGATAAATGGAAACCAAGCCTTACGCTACTGATACTTAACTGTGAATATAAAATTGCAGTGCAAGAATGTAAAAGATGCAGTACACTGAGATGAGATGTCTTTGGCAGTTGTCAGGATTGGTTTGATGTCTTGCAAGTCAAGTGCATCGCATAAAGCTGTGATGATACAATTCTTCAGAAGATAAAATTTAAGTCCTGTGTGGAAGCAGCTAACAGGAAATACAAGCAATGCAAGTAAAAAAAAAAAAAAAAGCCAGCAAAGAAGGTGGAAGATCTTCAGCAAGTTGTAGATCAGTCTTCTGAAACATTCTGTAACTGTAAAACTTCCTGTGGGCACCCCTCCTCAGTGAAGAGAGCCAGGTAACCTTGACTGCACGCAGGGAACGTCCCAGTTGCTGATGCAATTCAGAAAAGTCCTTGTTGTCTCTGACAAAACACTAATGGGACTCTGTAGTTAGACATGAAGAGTAGCCAGCAATAGCATTGCTATATGTAAATGCAAATCGCAGCTGCTAAACAAGTGCTACAACGTAAGTCAGTGAGTGCTGATTGCAGTGTGCTAAAATATATAAACTTTGTCATGACCACCCTGTTGAAAAGTGAATCTCTTTATCATTGTAACAACATAGGTCCTCAGCTTTAGGATGCAGCTATTGCTGTTTTACCAAGCAAAAATATACTAAGTTATGCTGAGACTACCATTGGACTATCCATTGTATCTCAACCACTCAGACAATCTTTAATAATAATAAACCTACTTGCTACAAAGGGAACTGCAAAGATCACTTTAGCAGGCCAATCCAGATATCATTCTGGCAAACAATTTTGCTAAGGAAAACCAATAGAAATCCAGATTGCAGTCTCTGTGAAATCAACCAAAGCCTGCAGCACCATGAGCCACACCTCCAGAGGCTCTTCCCATAACTTGTCTGGCCAAACAATCTTGTGGCAGTGAAGCTAGTGAGTAAGATGGCATAGTATTAGGAATCTTCAACAAAGTGAGAACCTCATAACTGTTTGCCATCCAAAATGGCATCTGGCAAGACTCTTGTTTCCCTGCAGTTTTTACCTGTTTTTTTTTATGAAGCAATGCCCCTTTTTATGTGTCCAGATGATTAGGAATCCATATAAGCATTGTATAGTTTGCACACAGTGTCTGTAGATTGCAAATACTGACATTAAAGATCCCACCTAGCTGCTCCATAACAAACTCCTTACCAGTGATTGGGCACTACTTGCATGAACTAGAATTACTGCAGGCTATATGGATAGCTCTGTCAGGCCGTACCTTTAATACCATAATAACAAGAGCTTATTCTCATGTCATCTTGCTGGAAGGCATGTTGAACTGGTGGTATTAACAACACAGCATTGAAATCAGCTGACAAGGTATTGCCCTCCTGGTAGTGTGCTGTCTTCACTAACTTGCCTTGGTCCCAACTGCTAATCTACCACCACCAGCCCACCACCTGCAGGTATGATGTGGATCTGTTTACCAGGTTGATGGCTACTGGGCCACATGCCAGATACAATCTGTCCCTGTTCCCACCTCCAAAACAGTTAACAGAGATGTCCAGAGGAGAAAGCTTTTTGTCAGAGTTCAAGATTCTTGGGAATGTTCAGAGATTTTTTAAAAAGTTTTTTTTCACTACTTTGAAGTAACAACTGAGGGGAAAAAAACTGTGTGAAAGGCTTCCTTTCACATGATGAACTGCCCTTCATCCATTTTGAATTCTTGATCCTTGATTTCAGCTCTCATCTTGAGATTAAGTTCAACTTCTTGGCCTAATTACATTATGTATTAAGTCTCAACATCTTAGACAAATTATTTTGATAACATACTGGGCCCTCATACCATTTTGAAAATGGAGTTATAAATGTCCCTTTCATATTTTCTCATGTTCTTTGTTTAGTTTCAGTAAACTGTTGTTCAGTTTCATTGTTAAGTATAACATAGCTAAAATCCGTCCTTTTATGAGGCTGCCTTGGCAAGAAATGAGCTCTTCTGGGTGCTATAGATTAGATGTCTGTCTTAATCAAAAGTAAACCCATGGAGGCTACTTACTATACTGAAAAGAAAAGAAAGAAGGGATTAATTCTCCTTAATACAAGCATTCTCCCTCTGTTCTCAGATTCAGACTAATGGTTCTCACGAAAAGTGTTCTGTGCTTTTTGCTCTCTGTACCTATGTTTCACAGGGATTCTTAATCCTGTGTTAATTAGTACAAGGTTCACTAAGCAGATTTGGTAGTCCAGAGTTTTTATCAAGGTTCTTGCTGGTATGTGGCTTCCTACTCCCATCTTGGAATGGTGTGCAAACTTGAATTCAGTGGTGATGCTTATTAGAGGGAAGAAATTTGTGTATTAGTGTTGGATTGGTCAAGGTGCTGCCTAGTACTATGATTACTTTAGGCAGAGAGAATCTCTCTCACCTTGTGCTTAGGAGGTGATCTGATTTTTGTCACTATTAGGCCATTCAGTTGTTAAAATCTTGAATAACAAATGCATCCAGGTGATTTTTGTCATCAACTCCTCACCCTGCTCTGACCAGTTTATCTTAGAAAGCAATATGAAAGCTTGTTGAATCATTACAGAGCTGACTTCACTCTAAGGTTGACCAGGCTCTTGATTTTATTAAGAAGAATGTTTTGTGTGCTTTGGTCTAATTCTTTTATTAGTGAGTGTGCTTTGGAAGTCAAGGTCAGAGTTCTAGCTGCCTGTGTTTGGTCAAGGTAGCATGAATATCAGGTTTTTGGGGAACTGTCAGAAAGGGAAGAATAGGGTCCTCTGAAAGACTTGTTGACATACGTGGGATGCCCAATAGACCCTCCTTCCAGATACCAGTATTCTCTCTCATTTCTTAAATGGTTGGCCAAAAGTAAAAGTTGCCATGTGGGCTGTTTGACATCAGTTTAATTTAAAAAGAAAAATTGTCTGTAACTGTAGGTGTACTTGGTCCACTCATATCTTTCCCTGGTCACAAACTCAGTGTTGTGCTCTGATCTGTAGTTGCCTGTGTACAAGCAGGGAGGATGAAGGATCCAGCTTTGCTTAAAACGGTGGTGTTAAGACAAGGAATGTACCACAAACTGCTTTATACAGGAGAACTCAAGGAAGGAAGGGTTGCAAGGACTTACCTATCCTGAACTGTCATGACTGGCAAGAAATTGCCTTCCCTTCTCCCTGCCTTTCACTCTCTTGAATTAATTTTAAGCTTATTCAAGGGTACTGAGAAATAAACTTTATTTTTTTCAATTGTTAAAAGCAGAAGTTAAAAGTCAGATTGACACTGTTCACAATTGGATTAATGTTCACAAAAGTATGTAAAGCTCTAACTTTTAAAAGCAAAATTTATCAGAAAACCTGAGGGTTGTGTTTTAACTGTGACCTGAAGAAACACATTCTCAATTTGATGCTTTTTTTTCAGAGTAATTTTTACATTTTTAGGTGTTTAACAGCATTTTTTGAATTGAATGCATCTATGACTATATAAACATTTGGGTAGGAGGGAGCTGTTTGCCAGAATGAGGGGAAGAACAAGTATTCTAGTAACAGGAAGAGAACTGATAAAAATTTTTTTGTAGTTTGACTGTTCTGGTGTCAAGTTGAATTGTTCACTCATGTAGCTGAATGTCCATCAGTTATTCTCAGGAGTTAGGATACCTGAAGTAGTTTGTTACTGGGAGGAAGAAGCTGAGCCTGGCTTTTCAGTCTGAACTAGTGAGCACTTCATAAAAAGTATGTTACCTTGAAATCTTTTATCAAATGAATATACAGAATTGTTAGTCTGAATTTGTTTTCTTTCTAGAGAAGTGGTTAAAAGTGTTTAGCTGGGTGGCTTAAGTTGACTTAACTGACTTTCTTCAGGTGCCCTTTTATCCAAGGACTGGTTTTCTGCAAGATCTAGAGGCAAGTTCTCCTGTGGTAGCACCACAGTACCACTTGTAGAGGTCATTCAGTACAACTGTGTAGTGTAGTATTCAAATAACAAAGAAGTGAAACTGTTTTGGTGGCTTTCTGGTATGTGCTGGCTGAATGACTGGAGTGTGACTGAACAGCAGGGATGACCATGGCTGATGGTAGAGAGGAGGAGGAAATCTGTTGGACAAATTGCACAGAGATTCAGGGCTAGAATTACGCTGGAGTCATCATTGCTAGATGGGAAGTTGCCATAGCAACGAAAAATGCTTTCTTTCAACAGTTCTAATTAGAAATGTTACCCAGCCTCTTAAATAACCACTTCTGGTTAATTTTAGAATTTATCTGCAATTTAGGATACTTGTTTCCTTGAGGTGTGTGTTACCTTAGAATAGTGTAGTGTGTGCATGTGTGACAGCACATGTGAGCACTTGTAAATTCAAAATTGAGAATTTGCTTGGGAATAGAGGAAACAGAAAAGTGGCTTTTCCTGTTCCAAGTAATGAACAAAAGCCACGTGGTGGTGGAAGATAGCCTATTCAGAAAAACACCAATAGGCTCAAGCACAATATTGAAAGTACACTGAGCACTGATAGTGTTTATAATGCGTCTCAATTAGCTTTTATTGTCCAATGTGGTAACTCACTGATTCCTAATTTTTAGTGCTGTTTTTCTTTCTCCTTAATCTATTTGGTTGGTTTTTTGGGTTTGTTTTTTTTTTTTTTTTTTTGGAATGTCTTTTTTTAAAAAACTTGAATTAATGGAAAGAATTTACCTTGCAGATAACCTGTATTTCAGCAAAAAGATTTTTAAGCATTTAGTGTTTGGGATTAAAAAGTGTAATAGTCTGAAAAATTCAATTTGAGAGGTGTTACTTGTGCATAAATGTTTTCTACTTGCTGATGTACACTATTTTTACTGAAACAAGGGTATTTTTGGTAACTCTAGACTTCTGGTGTTCATTGTATTGCCTCCCCTTATTTGTTCTATACAGCTTTAACAGTTTTTGCTATTATAATATTAAATTTGTAGAATGGGCACCTTAAATGTGCTTAATGAAAACTAAGTGCTGCTTTCAGTCATCTTCCATATGTTAAATACTGTATGTATAGTATAACACTGGTACAAATCTACTCTTCAAGCATATGCATCTCTCTCCCAGTTACAATACTAGAACAAAATCTGTATAAAATCACTGTCTTAGAGACTCTAAAGGTAGATAAATTTATGTATGGTGACATTTCCATGTGCTCTGAATTTGTACATTCCCACACCATATGGAAATTGTTCATGAATAAACTATTCTGGAAATCCTTTTTAGAACATGACGAAAAGTGTTTTCTGTTGTTTTAGCCATATCCTAATGAAAATGCCATTGATGTTATTTCATGCAGGAATGAAACACTACTTTATAGCTACTCTACTTAACAAAACTCTAATTAAATCCATTCAAACTGCCAAATTAGCAGCATTACAACTTGATTTCTGTCCTGAATCCCATTTACAGCTGATATTTTTTTTCCTATATCTATGTAGGCGCTTTCTGAAAAGGAGAATATGGTCTTTCCTGCAAGATAAAAGTGCCAAGGCATATTTCTAGATGCATGCGTTTCAGCGTAAAATAGTGTTCAGACTTGAAAGGTTTCTACAGCAAATTAAGGTCCTGTAAAATGAATTACAATACTTGCAGCAAGATTTCCTGCTCAGCTGTTTCTATATTTTTAGTGTAGGTCACTTCTACATGTTTTATCATTCTTGTAAAGAACATTATGAAATTGTTCATACTTAAAAAGTTAACAAGTTAACTATTGCCTACTTTAAACCTGCTTTTCCTTCCTCAAAAAAAAGAATGAGAAAGTCAGCATCAAGTTCTGACAGGCTTTTGTTAATGATGTTTTATATTCAGCTTGAGAGAAAGCACTGTCAAGTACAGTCTGGGAAATAACAGCAAACTGCAAACCTATAGGTGGGAAGCATTTTTCTGGCTTTGTTATAAACTTCTTACAGAGGTACAGTGACAATTTGATAGGGACTATTACAGTAAAAGCAATTTGCTCTGAGTAGGCAGGAAACTGCTACAAATCTTCATGTATGTTTTAGAAGATCCTGAAGCTACTACAGTAAGACTCACTCCTTTAACTTTATATCAAAGTCTAAATGCCCTAGCCCAGCTTAGGACTCTAGCAGCAAGGAATAGTACAAATATGCAGTGAAAGGTTTAACCGCTGTAAATAGACAAAGTCTCGTGATCCCTTTGAAGCTGAAGTTAGACAGCCAAATGCCTTGGAGACTTGGACTTCTCAGGGAAAACGTAAGAGTAGCTGAGGAACTATGTTATTTGAAAATTTCTTTTCACTTGGCTGGTAACTTCAAATAAATTGGCTAGTGCATCTAACAAGGTGATGAGTTCCTATTTATGTGAATGCTATGGTACAGAAATGAAAATATGGAACAGAAGAATGGATAGCTATACATTCAGAGGATGATGAACAGAGGAATTTGATTAAAAGCTTATTTTGTTTATTTTTGTTACAGAAATAAATGAAATTTTTAGAAGATTTGTCTAAATTTGGCTGCACTTAACTGCTTTCATTTCTTCTTAAACAGGTATCAAACAAAAAGTCCAACAGCACTCCTCCCCCAGCACAACTGTCTAAAATCAAAGTACCAGCACCACAGACAGTACTGAAGAAGGAAAAGCGGCAGAGTTCTTCAAGGTTTAATGTTAGCAATAACAGGGAGCTTCAAAAACTGCCAGCTTTAAAAGGTATGTTTTTCTAAATTAGAATGACTCTTGTTGGGGATCTTGGGCATGAGACAGAGAAGCTTCCTATATCTGGAAAACATACATTATTTATGAAGTATACACCTGTGCAAACTTGCACACACTTACATGCTCAAACACACTGGGCTTTTTCTTTTGTTTTCTTTCATTCCTTGTATGAGGACTTTCAGTGTGTTGCCTTCTTGGCAATCGGCACGGGAAATATCAATTAGTTTCTTAAACCCAGAGAAGTCCATGTAGAAGTACGTTCACTCTTCTCACATAAAAGCAGAATATTTGGGTTCTCTCTGTAAAATATCGGTCATCTGTCCTCAGTTCAGCATGCTCAAACCCTACTTTGCATTAAAATATCTTTTGGCTTTGTGAGAAGGCTTTGTCTATCACTATTTCCTGAGCACGGGTCAAGTGGAGTGGCATCTTTCTAGTGAATGCGAGTTCTTTCTTTGTCAATTTTAAGGCTTTGTGATCTTTTAAAATGATATTTACTGCCGTCTGTAATGAAAAGATGATGACAATTGATGTGTCTTCTCTTACTAACATGGCTGTTACCATCTTTATTTTAGCTGCTGCCTGTTGTGTAGCTACATGTCTGCGTACTGTTTTTATGGTAGCTTGTAGTAGTGTTAGGGTAGAATTTTCCAGGTGTGATCAGATGTACTGATCTATTGCTTATGAGTGACTGATTTGCTCTGAAGTTTATGAAAAAACAAACCAAATCAAAAAGCAGACCCGTTTTGAAGTGTGGTGCATACTGCTTTGCAGTGTTCGAAGTTAGCAATGCAAGCCTAATAGATTGCCTGCAACAATACTACTCAACATTTCAGCAATGAGAAAATGTCAAAAGATAAGACTTTTTTTCTTCCTCCACTCATTGTTTTGTAGATATAATGCATTAGTGTTTCTTGTAAACAAGAAATGCAGCTTCTCAGCCCATGTGAAATATACTGCTTTTCTTACAGATCAAATTAGGATGCAGCATTTCTCTCTTCACACAGACACTGTTTTTATAAAAAGAATATGAAATATTGTCCATCATACTAATATAGCAGTCTGTATGCAAGGTGCTGATTGCAATTTTTCAGTACTTAGCTGCTGTATGTTTAATTAGTGAATTTCAATCTATTCTATTAAATTTGTAAATAAGAATATTTAGCATCTCAGATTATGAATGTGTCCTATCTTTTAAAGTGACATACTAGGTTCATGCACAAGCTGTCACATCTAGGGTGTGACATAAGCAAATGACGCTGAATTAAAGTATCGGAAAAATTATGAGTACAGCCTCATTGATCATCATCACCTTTTGTTCAAAGACTCGGCCGCAAAGAAAAACGTTTATTTGATCTACAATCTCCATTTAATCCTATTTTAAATAGTATGTTTGTAGTAATGCCTGGAGCTGTCAGCTCGGGTACACTAGAACTGAGCATGAAGTTAGAAGCAGAGTGGACAGTGAGCTGGAAATGAGAAAAGTGAGTGCAGATGGGAGAGGGGCAAAGTAGCCCATCTTCTGGTGGCTGGGGTGCAGTCTTAGTTATGTTTCCACCTTGGCTCTATTGCACTTTACTAGGACAATGAAGGGCAGAAGAAGAATGCTTGACTGGCTTGGAGGAGGGCAGGGGGAAGTTTGGGGGGAGTGGAAATTAAGACTCAAAAACTGTATAAGGTATGTGCTGAGAGTGTTCTAGCATTCTTGATGCAACATACTCGAGGTGTGAGGAAATGGTAGTAGTATTGTTGTACGTAGGCATTGTATTTGCCTTTCAGTGTGCAATTGCTGGTGGCTGTCTGATGCTGTATGCATGTCCCCAGGCTGTCAAGGGTCAAACTTTGTGATGAAACACTGGTGCAATTACTGAATTAGTGATCAGTAGTAATTACTACCATGGCTAATAAAGTTATGTCCGGTATCATGGATCACAGCAGGTGTCTGTATAATTGCTCTGCTCACTGCACGTGCTTGCTCATGACTTAATTCCCACCTACTAGGGTTACTGGGAACACTGTTGGCCAGTCACCCTGTTCTCCTAATGCGTACATAAATATGTGACTTGATGTGCATTCAGTGGATCAAGTGAATCTCGGAAACTTTCTTTTTGGACAGCTTTAAGTGTGTTGGTTAATGCCTGTGTCTGGACAGGAGTTAAAAGTGGACTGGCAAGCTGTAATTTAAAGAACTGAGATGATTAAGGCAGGTTTGACTTGCATGAAGGACTGGAAAGAATGTAGCATTCCTTCAGGTTAGCTGTGTTTAACAGGCTTTCAAACTACAGTTACTCTCAATGAGTGCTTGTATTTCTATGGCTCTAGGACTTGGTAAACCTTTCTTCTTTCTGTAATAGACTAAGAAATGCCTATTTTCTTCATAAATGTTAGGTTGGCTACTGTGTGCTGTGATGTACTGAGATTGTATTTTAAGCATAGAATATAGATTGAGATTGTCTTTGCTTACTTTAAAGTCTGTATTAGATCTGTGAAAGCTTGTAACTGGTCAGCTCTAAATGGCCTGTGGTGTTGCTGAGATAACCACCTTGCTTCTGAGACATAGGGCTGGAGTTGAGGTCAGCAGATCACTTGAAATAGTGGGAAGGGAAAGGAGGAGCTGCCAAAGTGGGTTTTCATCAAGGTTTCTTATTTAGGAAATACTTTTTGATCTTCAGTCATGCTGCGAACTTTCTCTTGGGTGTTGCACAAAAGTGCTGATGATCGGCTTCTGGAAATACCAGCCTATTTGTCCTGGTGACTGGTATTAGTGTGGTATGATTTATATTCATTGGAGCAGCTTATGATTAATGCTGTACACCCTCAGTTTATTCAGAAAATGGAGTAGCAGGATAGCTCGGATAATGCAAAAAGAAAAGGAAATACGTTATGAGAGGCTCTAAGAATACAGATGAACATAGAAAGATAAGTCTGATGCAATTGGTTTGTGGAGCACCAAGATCCATACGTTAGCAAAGCTTCAAGCCAGTGAATCTCCCTGCAGTACAGTGCAATGCAGCGTGATTTAGTTCAGGTAGAATAGGTAGCTTGTCCACCCAGAGATAACCCAAAGGTATCTCTGGAGAAATCCCTTCAGAACTGTGTTGGATGTCTTGAGAAGATATTACCTATTTTCACCAGAAAGAATTCTATGCCAACAGCTTATGTTAATTTCTGCTTATCCAGTTCTTGTTAGCTAACATCTGTAGTACAGGTACTTTAGTTACAGAAAGTTCTTTTTTGTTTTCAGTTGTTTATTGGGGAACAAAATAATTGTTGGCAGGAAAGGTGTGTTTTGGTTTATTATGGTTTGAAAAATTGCAGATTAATGCTTTGGTTTTCAACCTTTCAAAACTTACTAGTTTCTTCATTTTTGCTCTTTTAAGGAAACATTTTGTAACTTGGGATATATTGAAATTATATACAAAATAAAAGGATGTGTTCTGTATGAGATAAGCAGCAGTAGTATTTAATATGAATATTTAATAAATATATTTTGAAAGTACCATAGCGAGCTTGTATGTACCTAACTACTTACGCACTGAAGTAGTTTGTGTTCTTTGCAACTGCCCACTTCAACTTTATACAAGAAGCTTGAATCCATTGTTACATTATCAAAATTTTTTTATGGTTGCTTAGCAAATAATTCTCGAGTGTCTATTGTACAGTTCGTTGTGTGCTGGCATTTATTTCTGGTGATGTTGATGGTTTATCTTCACTTTAGTTCTTGACTCTGTTACCTCTATGAACTTGTGACACCCACATACGTTCAAGTTCTAGAGCTTCTTTCAGTATATATGTAATGTATATGCACTGCTCATCTAGTTGTGTTCATTCATCTTTGAGAGGAAACTTTTGAGAGTGTCATGATGTGTTATGAATTACATGCTTGTTGCTTGTGTGCTTCATGGATGTATTTCAGCTCTCATGGAGTTAGTATCTGAAGATCATTATATAGGTCAAGTCTCTAAAATCTTAAACAACAACAACAACAAAAAAACAAAACGAAACCCAACAAACAAACAAAAACCTGTGTTTAATGCTGAGGAAAAGGAAGGGTATCTCTGAATTTTCCCTGGAATGCTTTCTATAAACTTTTTTTAATTAAAAAATAAATTCTATTTTTCCTCTCTGATTTTACTGAGAATATAGCTGTCCCTTACCACATGAGTGGGTGAATGTCAGTATTTGCAGAACTCAGATTGCTGCTGTGATGGACTCACTGAGTAATTGTCCAAGATCAAAAGGGAACAAAAAAAATGAAACACCACACTACTGGCTGTTCTAACGGGTTAACTGGCAACCTAAATGTTAATGTGTTTTGCTTCTATTCAAGACTGTTAATCAGAAAAGTAAAATTGAAGTTTAATGATAAAAAAATTGCATGTTATTAAAAATGAGAATTTATGATCATAAGAATTTATCACTTTAGTAATACTTCCATTTCAGGTTGATGGGGTTTTTTTTCCCCATTGTGCAGTCATGTTAATTATGTATTTCTAAGATGCTCCCTTGCCCAATATGCACATTTAGTTTATATGCTGCAAGGGATTTTTAACAATACAAACAGGTGAGGATGCTTGTATTTGTATATGTTAATTTGCAGGTATGTGCTGATTTTAGTAAACTCTGTAAATGTGCAGTGTTTAGACATAACTGTTGGACAAAGTGGTGACATTTTTAAGGATACAGTCTGAATCCCTGTAAGAGGATGTTGCAGTGAGAATGCTTAGATACAATATTAAGACACCCTGACTGGAATAAAAGGTTTTACACACTGTCAAATATGATTGTGTCACAAATTTAAGTTTAACCTGCAAGTGATATACATTAAAATATAATGTTCTGTGTCAGTCCTAGAATAAGAAATATGAAAAAATAAAAAAGTCATTGCTTCTTAATATTCTGAAGTGTTGCAAGATTTCCAAGTGAACATGTGTTAGTCATGCATATGTAAATTTGAGCATGATTCAAATATATGCTTTTTCTGGAGCATTTCTGTATATGCTTTTTAAAACTGGATAGAAACCTTTTTTAGCCTTACAGGGGACTTCAGTGATGCCAGTGCCGTAGATTTGTTTGTGAGTTTGGGGTTGTGGTTTTTCTTTTTTATCTAAAAGTGAACATAGTTTTATATAAAACTTAAAGATGGTGTTTGCAATTCAGCTTCAAACCCCCCCCCCCCATCCAGTTCTTTATTTACAGAACATTTACCTCTTGGAGTTGGATTTTTGTTCTTGAAAATGTGGCTACAATAGTCTTACATATTGAGGTAGGAAGAAATGAACTACACTGACAGATGTGGACATACATACTAACTTACAGTGCTGAGAAGTATAGAACATGGAATCCTATGCTGTTTTCTTAATGTAGAATAACTGCATGTGGTATGATTGGACAGATTCCAGTATTTAATTGTTGAAGATATTGATGTGCATATTGATCCACTCTAGTTTTGACCTGGTGGAGATGTCTCTTTCTGAATTAGCATGATTTCAGCATTAAATGTACTATTAGCCATATCTATTAAAAAAAAAAAATTAAAAAAAATCTCAACAACAAAAAAAATAATGACTCTGACAGGTCATAAGGGTGCCATTTTTCTGAGAGCATTTCATGCAGAGTGCATGGTTTCTTTTTCTCAGTGCAAAGAAGAATCCTTAGAGCTATGCCAAATTCTGAGCCTGTGCAAGAGGAGAATGTCAGGGTGTTGTCTCAACTTGTCTGCCTGTGATACAGGACTCTGATAGGGAGGCGAGTGTTATTAAAGCTTTCCTAATGTTTTTAAGTCATAAATGGCTGTCTAGGAGATATCTCTGTTTTCATCGTCTGTAAAATATTAAAGTCTGATGAATCAAGATTGTGGAAGAGGTGATTCCAGTTAAAGATTCTGATACTTAAAAACCAACTGGACCAAATTTTCATTGATAAAGCTGTTGTAACTGTGAAGGAGGAGGAAAAAGTGAGAATTTCTCAAGAAGTCATAAATATAAGGTGGTTGTGTGTTTCTCTTGACTGTAGAGTAAATACAAGTAAGCAAAAGTGATACCAAGGTAATTTAAAAAGCAAATTAAGTCTGTTCTCAGTGCTGCAGAAAAACTCAACCATATCTGTTGGTAATATCCACAAAATCACAAAACAGGTTAAGTTCAAACTTAAGCAGAGTATATTACCTGTTCATTTAAAAATAGCATCTATTTTCACAATACAAAATAAACTGATTGGATATATGCAATGTAATTGAATTTATGGAAATCATAGCGATAATGGACTACTTTGGGGTTTTGAGGAGCAGTTTTCTTCTAAGCTGCTGAGACTGGAGAACTCAATGTTTAATGTCACTTTCATCACAGAAATCTACTCTTGCCAGTTGTAATTGACGTAAAGAACAAAGGTGCAGTACTTTGGCATTTCCAGTTTAATCATGCTTCGTGTGTGTGTG